>CAJNDT010000902.1:924517-972017 GCA_905221615.1 Symbiodinium sp. CCMP2592
TGAAAAGCCGACGAAGGGCCAAGAGAAGGCAAAAAGGGGTCAGAGTCACTACGGCCGAGCCTACGATGAGTATAAAGCCCGCTTTAGGCCCGGTGCTTGGAAGGTTTACAGTATAGATATATTGTAATTATATTCACTCGTCCCTTCTAAGGCACGAGTTCGCCTGCGACCCGATGGGCAAGGTCTTCAGGGACGAGTTGTCCAAGAGTTGGCTGCAAAGCCAGGAAAGGTACGATGTGGTTTCGAAGATGAGTGCCAGCGAGAGATCCAAGAGACGGCTGACTTTGTAAGTTTGCTACCTGGTAGCTGTTTCCTCAGTTGCAAAGCACGGGAACAATTCGTTGCAATTCGGTGCATGGGTTTGTGTTGCTTCTAAAACAGCACGCCCATAATTCGATCGTACTTCGTCTGCCCGCATGCAACAGGAGAGCAGAAAACATTCTAGTCTTAAGAATCAGACGCATGTCTCCACACATGCACATGCATGGATCGACATGCATGATGGTTTTTACCTTTTTCGCAGCCTTTGGTCCCGAATGCTGCTTTGGACGAGCTCGCAGCAGGATCGAACTGTGGAGGCAGCACCCTGAGAGATCGAGGTTTTTTTTTGCATGCATGCACGCATGGGTTACCAGAATATGGTTATATATACTAGCATGCATCGAGGTACTTTGTAGGTTGGAAGTCAGGCACTCATGGGCTCACGCATGCATGCACGCATGGGTTAGGGTACGTAGCATGCATCGAGGTTTACACCTTGTTCGTTGGAAGTCAGGCACTCATGGGCTCATGCACACATGCACGCATGGGTTAAAGTAGCATTTTGTTGTAATTACCCTGGTGAGGTCGCTTTAACGAGAACCTTGTCGCCGACGATTTGTCGTTGCCTTGGCATCCTGATTCTTCGCAGATCGAGGTCTGTGCACGCATGCAAGTTTGACTCCTGAGTCAACTGCTGCTTTGGCTCTCCAGGTCATGTGCATTGAACCATGCAGTTGCAGGCATATCGTGGGATGTATACCATAGACCATAATTTGGCAGGGTTTGAGGCTTTATAGGGTTTTTTTTTGCGGGTCCGGTGCCATGGAGCCGCCGAAGGCAGGACACCAAAGCAAAGTTTGGGGAAAGCGGGTCATGCATGCATCTGGACCAGGATGATGAAGAAGCCTCCGCGGGGAAGGCACGGGCACGCACAGGGAGAAAGCTTTTAAACTATCGTGCATGCATCGAGAGGAGGACCCCGCCTCGCCATCGGCAAACGTCGCAGCCTTAGCAGGCATTCATATTTGCTGATACATATATAGTGCTCCCCAAACTATATATTTGTTGACCTGAAGACATTAAGGACACTTTGGGTTTCACCGTGGTTTCTTCTCCACCTCCGGTCCTGACCTCCAGCTGTATATGCACACTAGAATCCTGACAGCACTGAAACTAAGGAGCAGCCTGCAAAGAATGATCCGGTCGTCGAGGCCAGTTTGCGACCCTCTGCCCCCCGCCTGACAGCACTGAAATTAAGGAGGAGCCTGCAAAGGATGATCCGGTCGTCGAGGCCAGTTTGCGACCCTCTGCCCCCCGCCTGCCCACATGCATGATCACTCATGTTCACATATATAAGCAACGGCATGCATGTGCCCACATGCATGATCACTCATGTTGCACACATACATGACGGCATGCATGTGCCCACATGCATGATCACTCATGTTGCACACACTAAACCCTAAGCCCTAAACTCTAAACCCTAAGCCCTATAATACGCCCTCAAGCCTTATATAAGCAATAACTGCATGCATGTATGGATGATGATGATGATGATTTTAAACAGCTTGCATGGCAGGATCAACAGGCGGTGATGCGACGACACATTGAGTATTTGGAGACCTTGAAAGTCACAGCATCCAGCCGAAGAAGAGCTTTTATAGCAGAGGCCTATTCGCTTCCTGAGTAATTACCTAAATATAGCAAGAAAATTAGAAATAAAACTGGTCAGTTCTAGCAGGCCGCAAAGAAAGCAGAAGAGACCGAAGAGGTGGAAGAGATAGATCCGGAGCAGGCCGCCACCAGCATTGCAACGGCAGCCATATAATCTTGCATGGACTCTGAGGTTGTCTACTTCCCAGAGCCAAAGAAGATGCCCAAGGCCAAGGCTGCAGGGCCGAAGCCTCCTGCAAAACCTGCTGCTGCTCCGCCGAAGAAGAGACGAAGCAGAGAGGAGGTCCGACCGAGAAATTTGTGTGCCACACACGCACACAGATCTTGCCAGGCCGAAAACATACTCTTCAGGATGAAATGTAAGGCCAAGGGACCCCAGGCGGAGGCAAGCACGCATGCATGATCAGGATCATGTGCACTCATGTTTCATGTCACGCATGTGCATACAAGATCAAGTCACGCATGCATGCATGGCATGTCACGCATGTGTAAGTCACGCATGCATGCATGCCATGTCACGCATGTGCATACAAGTGCACGCATGCATGCATGCCAGCTCATCGACATGATGGCCCACGACCGTGCCAACATTCCGGTTCCGTGCTGAGCTGTTGTATATATATTAAACCCTAAAGCCGGCCTATATAACCGAGGTGCCCGCTTCACCGCCGCCGCTGGCACCAGCGATGTGTAAATCACCTTCAGCAGAGGCCATGCATGCATGTTGTCGCACACATGAGAACATTCATCGCTCGAATGATTAGGTTCCCAAAGCCGCCGAGTCTCAGGCTTCGTGAATTATAAACGCAGACTGCAAGCACGGTAGTTCTCGTATGTTGCAGGGCACAAAGAACCCGGCGGCCGAGTCCACAGATCAGGAGGCCTATATAGAGATCGTAAAATATTATGATAAGCACGCCAGTTTTCAGTTTTCGTGTTGTTGCAGGCCAAGAAGCAGAAAGTTGCCGGCGAGACAAAAAAGGAGGCCAACTACAGACCAACACGGAGTTCAAGCACGCATGTTCATTGCTGCAGGAGAAAGCCGCCGAGGTTCATGAGGCCAGATTAAAAGAGAGAGAGAGAGAGACGGATATAAGCATGCCAGTTCTCGTCTTGTACAGGAGCAGAAGATTAAGGAGAAAGGCAAAGGTGCCGAGTCGTCCCACGGTGATGAGGCCTCGAGGGTCTACGGTTAAAATTTATAGGGTTTAGGGTTTATAGGGGGCCCCGAGGGTCTAGGGTTTGTAGGGTTTAAGGTTTAGATCGAGTTTAGAGGGTGTATAGGGTATAATTTATAAGGGGGTTGAAAGTTGAAGCACGCCAATTGTGCAGGACAAGGAAAGCCCCGCTGCTGGGTCGCCCCGCGATCATGAGGACCGATAGCGAGAGAGATCGAGAGGGCGAGAGAGAGAGAGGGAGAAGTTAAAGCACGCCATAATTGCATGTGCAGGATAAGGAAGGCCCCGCTGCTGGGTCGTCCCGCGATCATGAGGACCGATATAGCGAGAGAGATCGAGAGGGAGATCGAGTCGAGAGAGAGAGAGAGAGAGCACACCGTCGATCGGGCAGGTGAAGAAAGCTGCTGAAAAGCAGGACGCGGCCGGGGCCTCCGATCGCTCGAAGATACATGTCCCCTGCACGACATGATTCGATCGTTAGGAGAAGATCGATCCAGGGCCGCCGAAGGACAGGGCAAAGAGCGAGAGACACAGAGAGAGAGAGAGAGAGAGAGCGAGAGAGAGAGAGAGAGAGAGAGAGGGAGAACATACACGCATGCACGCATGGGAGGGACATCGTGCACGCACGGGGGGAAAGGACACGCATGCACGCATGGAGGGTACCGAGCGAGAGACAGAGAGGGAGAGATGGGAGAGAGAGAGATCGAGAAAAAAAAAGATCGAGAGAGAGAGTGAGAGAACACACGCATGCATGCATGCATGCATCATGCATGGGAGGGTCGAGTGCACGCATGCATGCATGGAGCCGCCGATTCAGGAGCCGCTCACAGCTGAAGACGTTCAGGCCCTCTCATCGGCGGCCCAGCAGCTGTTCGAATTGCTGAATTCGACGGGGCCAAAGACGGATCCGACACCGAAGCCGGATCCGATCCCAAAGCAGCCGCTGAACCCGAAGCGGCCACCTGCACCCTTGGCCAAAGTGCAGACGGGGAAGGGGGTGAGATGGGTGGTGGCCCCTCCCAAATGGGAGGGGCCACCCGTGAAGACGCGGTGGCCTAACCCACCGCCACCGCCGCAGCGGTGATCCGGGTTTCTGTGAAAATCGTGCGATTGCAAGCATGATGCAAGCATGCATGCCACTGCCACGTAACATGCTTGATCCTGTGCATCTAAGGTCGAAGCCTCGAATCTCCTCGCCATGGCGGAGACCTTACACGCATAGTGCATGCATGGATCCAGCACGCATGCATATACCACTCATGAAAGCATTCCTGGCACTCATGGTCAAACATGCATGCATGCATGTAGCACTCATAAAAGCATTCCTGGCACTCATGGTCAAGCATGCATGCATCATACTACTATCTAGCTATATATCGAATATATCTATATTCTGGCATCCACCGTGTGCCGCGAGCTGCCCCTGAAATTCCGCGAAATCGCAAGTTGCTGCCTTATATATATAAGGGCTTTGGTGAAATTGCTGCTTGGCCACCAACCGCCCAACCCAAGTCGAGCCCCCAAACCCCCAACCCACCCCGAACCCACAACCGCCCCCCCTGTCCCCCCCACATCCCCGCGAAATTGCTGCTTACCGCGAACCCTCCAACCCAACTCCCCGATTCAACCCAAATCCCCAAAACTTTACACTGCACCCAACCTAAACCAAAAACCAGTCCTCCCCCCTCAACGGCCAACCCCCTTGAACCCTAAGAATCTATAGGTCTTTTACGAGAACTGCCGGTGCGACGGCGGCCAAGGCCGGCTCGGAACCCCAGCTCGAAACCTGAAACCCTGCAGTGTGGATTAAATCCTTAGAAGTGCATGCTTGCTGCTTTTCGAGTTTTGGCGGCTCGAGTTATAAGCATTCGCGGCCATGGAGGGCTTTATGAGACAGAACGACTTCCAAATCACGGCAGAGCTTGAAGAGCTGTCATGGGAGGAGAAGAATCGTCTTCTACGACTTCTCTGCAACATGCTTCATCCTTCGGTGCCATTACTCCCTCCTGGAGGTCGGGTACATCGGCCTGCTTGCAGACGAGAGTGCCCAACGTGCGGTGAGGTTTGTGGTCGTCGCTACGAGCATGTGTCTCACGAATGCTGCAAATGCCAGGGATATAGAGTTCATGTGCAGCAGCGGCAATCCCACGAGTAGTAGAACCGGCACAGCTGCATTCGAGACGGCTGATGAGTGAAAACAATTGCATATAAATGAGAAGCTTGAACACCCATGCTTGCTGCAGCCATCGCTCGGTGTCCAGTTTGCCAGGCCCCTGGTCGGTCGGTTTGCTAGGCCCCCAGGCTGCACGAATGCAGTGTGCCTGCATGCATGCCTATCATGCATGATCCTCTGCATGCATGGAAGCATTCATGGCACTCGATGATTGGAGGCCCTTTCGGCTCGCAGCGGACCATATGCAGATATGGGGAAGCAAGTTCGGAAACAGCCCAAAGACGTCCGACTACTGGGAGTCCATGGCAGAAGTGGCCCGAGGGCCACGTACACGCTCCTACTGGGACCAGTTTCGGACATGCTCCGAGCGGAAACAATCAAGATGAAAGACATCCGTGGACTTCTTTGTGGCCCGGAGTCAGGGCTCGTTTTCGACACGGCTGCTGCTGCTGCCTCGTCTTCCAGGAGTTCTGGTTCTCCAGTGAAAGCATTACAAGACCTGCCACCTGGGTGTGCTGAAGCAGGAGCCTGATCGCCCGGCCCTATTAATTTGATGCCTCCATATATTCCATCGTGGAGGTTATAATTGGCAGATAGCCGCTGCAAAGAACTATTATTCGCAGTTGCAACCGAGTGCCGCCTGTCAGGTATATATTAAGACCTTTAAAACCTAATCCCCTATATCACCGGGCCCATCTAATCCTGGCACGACAATCTGTTTCACAGCTGTCGATCGCCGCAAATATATTGCACGCAAAAGCCAGTCGATCTGCATGCATGCATGCATGTGTTAATAGATCGCCCAAAACCCATATACGTGAAATTGCAGCTCGGCCTTATCTAGGCCGCGAATTTCCGTGAAATTGCAGCCCGGCTTATAGAAGCTAGCACTTGTAAGGGCCGCGAAATTCCGTGAAATTACAACTCGGCCCGTTGCAGCTCCGCACGTACAGGGCCGCGAAATTCCGCGAAATTCCGTGAAATTGCAGCTCGGCTACATAGGCCGTGAAATTCCGTGAAATTGCAGCTCGGCTTATACTTATAAGGGCCGCGAAATTCCGTGAAATTACAAATCGGCCTATATATATTGCAGCTCCGCACGTACAGGGCCGCGAAATTCCGTGAAATTGCAGCTCGGCTATATTATAAGGGCCGCGAAATTCCGTGAAATTGCACATCGGCAGCCTTTTGGGCGTGAAATTGCGTGAAATTCATGTGGCCGGCAAGTGCAACCCTGAAAATCACTGGGTTTTTCGAGATCGTCCAAAACCAGTGGGCGTGAAATTGCGTGAAATTGCGTGAAATTCACTACATAGAGCGCTCTATACGACCGACTGGGCGTGAAATTGCGTGAAGTTCAAAAACATACATTTTCGTGATTTTTTTCCAAAAAAACCTCAAAAGTCCTGGGTGTGATCTTGCCACGTTCATGTTTGCTCTGAGGCCGGGCCGACCTCATGCAAGAATGTCCATGACAGACACAGAAGACCCTGCTCTGAAGCAGAAAATGAAGGAGTGCACCACTTATGCTGCAATCCTGTCGGACTAGAAGCATTCACCTGCCACAATCCGATGCAGCTTGCAGGCTCCAGTCGCGACTACATGCATGATCGTGCATGCAAAAAATACCTGGAAAGGTCATCTCATGCATGTATATAGCATATATATATATATATAGTGTATCTAGATCGCACAGCCTAGCAAGCATGAAGGGCAAAAGCCCTTCGGCGATGGCAGCCTTGCTTCAAGCAGCTAAGGGCAAGGGCAAAGGCCGAATTATTTGTATATTAATAATGTACTATATCTATTCAACCTATGCTGGGGGCCCTGCCTGCAGGCGCCGACAAGAACCAGCAGAATATGCTGGCTTTGGCACCCGGCCTGCACGTACATGCAAGACTGCATGCATGCATTATGTCTATACATATATATTACCCTTAAACCCCAAACCCTAGACCCTTATAAACCCTACACACTAAAGACTGCATGCATGCATGCATGCATTATCTATCTATATATATATATAGATATATTACCCTTAAAACCCAAACCCTAGACCCTTATAAACCCTACACACTAAAGACTGCATGCATGCATGCATGCATTATGCATATATATATATATATATTACCCTTAAACCCCAAACCCTATAGACCCTTATAAACCCTACACCCTAAAGACTGCATGCATGCATGCATGCATTATGCATATATATATATATATATATATAAATAAACCCCAACCCAAGACCCTTATGGGTAATATACATACATATATATATATATATATATATATACAATGCATGCATACATGCATGCATGACTGCATTCACAAAGCACACTCATGCTGGTACATGCATGTGCATTCACAACGCACACTCACATGCTGTATACATGCATGCACATGCATGCTCATGCACACCGATCATGCATGTAGCCACAGTGCATGCATGTCCAGCACGGCCGAACCAAGGAAGGTGACAACACCAGAAGAGCCTTGTTCCCTGCCCCCGACGACTTTGAGAACCCTAGGCGACGAAAGACCGGGAAACAGCAGCTGTGCTTGGAGGACCAAGTCGAGCAGCCCCGTAAGAAACGAGCGAAGACCAACGCAGAAGAGGAGGAAACCAGCTCGCCTAAGGAAGCCAAAGTGACGAGTGAGAAGAAGAAGAAGCTTAGGAAGCCAGCCCTCGAAGAGGAAGCCGCCCCCAAGTGTAAGAAACCCAAGGGCACGAAGGCAGCAAAGGAAGAGGACGAAGAAGAGGAGGAACAGGAGGAGGAAGAGGAACGCCCGCCTAACAAAGCAAAGGGACAGGCTAAGAGCAAGCCCAGGAAGGGAGCCACCGAAGAGGAACAAGTGGAAGACGAAGTCCCCGCCAAGTCTACGAAAGCCAAGGGCACGAAGGCACCAAAGGCAGAGGACGAAGAAGAGGAGGAACAGGAGGAGGAAGAGGAAGCCCCGCCTAAGAAAGCAAAGGACAAGAGCAAACCCAGGAAGGGAGCCCCGGAAGAGGAGCAAAAGGAAAAGGACGAGGAAGCCCCCGCCAAGTCCAAGAAACCCAAGAAGGCAGAAAAGAAAGAGGAAGAGGAGGAACAGGAGGAGGAAAGCCTGCCTAAGAAAACAAAGGGAAAGCCCAGGAAGGGAGCCCCCTCAGAGGAGCAAGACAACGCACCGGAGGAAGAGGAGGAGGGAAAGGAAGCCCTGCTTAAGAAAGGAAAGGGGAAGGGAAAGAGCAAGACGAAGGCAACAGCTCCACAAGAAAAGCAAGGAAAGGGGAAGGGAAAGAGCAAGAAGGTGACAGACCCGGAAGAGGAGCAAGAGGAAGAGGAGGAGGAAGTCCCGCCTAAGAAAGAAAAGGGGAAGGGAAAGGGAAGGGGAAAGAACAAGAAGCCAGCCCCCGCACAGGACGAAGAGCCAGAGGAGGAAAAGGGCGAGGAAGCCCCGCCAAAGAAAGGAAAGGGAAGGGGAAGAGGAAGGGGAAGGGGGAGGAACAACAAGCCACCCCCCGCACAGGAGGAAGACGAAAACGAAGAAGAGGAGGAGGAAGACCCGCCTACGTCCAAGAAAGCCAAGAGCAAGAAGACAAGAAAGCAAGAGGAAGAGGAGGAACCGGAGGAGGAAGAGGAAAGCCCACCCAGGAAGGCAAAGGGAAAGCCGAAGAGCAAAGAGGCAGGCAGGAAAGAGGAAGAGGAAGAGGAAGAGGAAGAGGAAGAGGAAGAGGAAGAGGAGGAAGTGGACAACCCGCCTCAGAAGACAAAGCCGAAGAGCAAGGCCACGAAGGCAGTTCCCCAAGAGGAGGAGGAAGAGGAACCCGAGAAGGGCAAGAGGTCCACAGGTGACGAGTACAAGACGCCGCCGTCGAAAGTCAGGAAGCTCGGAAGTGGTCTGGACAGCAGCAGGCAGTTTGAACCTAAGTAGCCTCTATAGATCGTGTGAACTCATATTCGCCAGGCCGACACGGCAGACGAGCACAACGTCGCTTGCAAGTACCCAGAGTAAAGACAGTGTTGCTTGGCTCTTCATGCATGCTTTAGGTTTCACACATGATTTCAAGAAATTGAATAGACATGCATGCTTTAGGACTCACACATGGTTTCAATAATATGAATAGACATGCATGCATATATAGGATTAAGTCAGGCCACAAGCTCCACCGGCCTCTCCACGGTGGGTCCCGACGGCAAGCTGCGACGTGCGGCCTGTCACGCATGGTATACCGTTTAGTTATAATGCAACCCACGCTCCCGTAATCATGCCCATATTCCTATTATGCAACCAGGCTCCCCTAAAATCATGCATGCAGTAGAGCTACTCCCTTTAGTCCCTCATCACGCATATATTCCCCCAATCATGCATGCTCATGCATAGGTGAAGGACATCACGCCGGAGACGCGACTCCTCCTGGAGTCGATGTCTGATGGGTCGAGTATACCGGCCCAAGAGCGGCGGATGCTGTACCGGGCTCTGGACAGGAAGATGGAAGAGCGAGAAACTCCTGCTGCCCTGGTGGAAAAGTTCAAAGCCTGTCGTGGCAACCACCGCAAGAGGTTCGAGCTGCTAAAGTCGTTCATCCTTGACCCGTCTATGCCGCATGTCTGCATGCTTAAACCATAAATCCCCTCACACATGTGCTGCTATAAGTCGTTCATCAAGCATGGACCCCTCGATGCATGCATGTCTGCATGCATCGATATATAGCTAAACCAACTCCCCTCCCTATACCTTCGTTAAGGAGCTCCGTGCACATCGAAGTCGCCTACGAGGAAGCGGCAAAGAACAAGAATTTCAACAAGTCGGCGGAGCTCCCCCTGTACGAGCTCGAGCGGCTCTACAGCGGCACCGAAAGTGGGCGGCAGTTCTTGGAAGACTTGAAGACCCAGAAGGGAAAGCCTCACCCGGACCCCCGCCACCGGAAAAACCCTCTCTACGCCCTGTACAAAGTCTACTTAGGAACCGAAACCAAGAGCCACGGCCTTATATACATGCTCATGCACTCATGCTCATGCACTCATGCACATGCATATAATGTTCTTTAACGCATGCATGCACGACGCTTAGGCGGATCGGAGAGGAAGTCCAGCCAGACACTCAGGGCAAGGGCGGAACTGGACCCCAAAAACGAGGAAAGCACGGCTGCCGCCGTCGCCTACGGAAAAGGCCTTCTCTCTGGCTCGAGCAGCTCTAAGAAGAAGAAGAAGGCTAAGAAGAGCAGCGACTGCAGCTCCGATGATCCGGAGCCCAGCAAAAGAGAGAAGGCTGCAGGTGCGGAAGGCGAAGAGCCGTCTTCGGACGAGAAGCTCTTGAAGAAAGAGGTGGCCAGGCTGCTTGACTGTGATATGACGGAAAAAAAGCCTTAAAATCCACGGCCCAAACCCCTTAAAGCATTATATCCCTAATTGCATTGAAGCTTTTTTGGGGGCAAACCAATCTGTGTTGTACCAATCCAAAATCCATTTAGCTTCTTATATAATAATATAGTATAATGGCCCCAAAAACCCTATTCTAATTATTAAGGCCCATATATTAACTTTTGTCAACCCCTTACGGCTAATTCATCTTCCCTTTTCACACCCTATACGCACGCATGTATAATGGGCCCGAAAACCTTATAATTGTTAAGGCCCTTACATTGACCTGTAAACCCCTCACGGCTAGAAAAATCCTTTTTCCTATACCGAAACCCTACGCACGCATTTATTAAGGCCCCTATATATATTAACAGTTTTAAACCCCTAAGGGCTATTCCATCAACCCTTTATGTATATAAGCCTACAAATCCGAAACCCTACGCATGCATGCATGCATGGGAGGGTCGAGTGCACGCATGCATGCATGGAACCGCCGATTGAGGAGCCGCTGTCGCCTCCCCCACCGCCCCCTAAACCAATCCTAAACCCTATGCATGCATGCTATAATCCCACTCATGATTCCAATCCGAAACCCTACGCATGCATGCTAGGGCACTCATGATTCCACGCATGCATGAACATGCATATAAAGGTTGAACAGGCTGCAGAAGAAAGCACGAGAGACTTCCGCTGGCCTTGCCGGAGTGCCGAACTTCGAGGTCCGCGGCTTTGTTGCATATCATGTTGGGCCTGCAATGCAGTCAATGCAATGCATTCCTGCACATGCTTGACCTATAGAAGTTTTGCTCGAGCATACTATATCCCACCGCCATGGCATCCACCAAGAAGATTGAAGACAATGACAAAGAGGAGGTGGATGACCTTGCAAAGCAGCTGCTCAAGCTCCAAGTGGGTGGGACGCCGGAACGGAGTGAGGCTGAGCAGTTAAAAGAGCTAGGCAATCTCCTGAACCGCCCGGTGCGAGAGCTGGCCGGCTGGTGGTCACTGTGCAAACAGACGGGCTACTGTTTGCACTGCTCGAGGTGTTACATTATTGAGTTCCTTTCTTTAAAGGAAATCGCCAAATTTGATTCCTTGTGGCATGATGATTTTGAATGCCGCTGCGAGATGGATAATTAGCTGCACATACATGCACGGGATCCAATTATAAGCTGTGCAGGGAAAAAAGTTGCTGTGAGCGGGTGCAGTGTGAGTGTGAGCAGTGCGGATGCCTGCGAGGGGCGACTCCTGGTGTCTTATAAAGCTCGATCTTTGCAGGAGCAGCATGAGTTCATCAAAAAGTGGTTCAACTGGCTATCTGATTTCACGCGAAGGCCACGGCATGCATCATTTGTGCGGCCTACTTGAGTCCATATGGAACACAGGTTGGAAACAGATGAAAGCAATGGCAAGACCGCACGCTTCTTGCTGGACAAGGTCGAAAAGAACGCGAGCAAGTTTCAGGCACTTCCTAAATTAGGAAAGATCGGCACCTGATTCTTGACATGAATGAGGTTATGGACGATGCTATCAACAATGCAGCTGCTGTCGTCAGGAGTCACAAGAACCGTCACGTGCTGGAATGTTTTTTGCTTGAGTGTCTGGGTTTCCCAATCCGGTTTGACATGCATGTGCCTTGAGGGTCTATATAGTTTCTAGGAGCATGCATGTATATATCTACCAAAAATATATTTGCTGAGGGTTCGATCGGATTAAGGTGAGAAGAAGAAGCAAGAAGCTGCCTCCGCCTAGGGTACCACGCCAGAGTACTGAAGGGTGCAATAGCTGCATGCATTTTGAAAATAAACCGAAGTAAAGTAAGTCGCCTCGGCATGCACATGCACTCTAGGATCTGGCCCGGGTTTTCACAAAGCATTGCTCGTGGCTCATGAAACTGAGTTCCCGGCGAATGCATTTCGTTCCGTATAGTTCTGCACCGACAGCCTGTGTTAGGCTACGCGATCACAGGCTCCGAGTGGCACACGATTGAAAAAGCTCTGAGAACTGCCAGTGCCTTCATGCATGCATTTTGAGGTTGAGGGTTTAGGTTATATATGGTTCAGGGTTTAGGGGTCAAGGTGTAGGGATTATAAGTTTGTGACATGAAGATGATCATGTAAGTAGTTTCTCCCGTTGCAGACGAAAGCCTCGGATAAGTGGTCATTGTGCCAAAATGCTATCGTGCCTGCAAGTTTCAAGCCAGGTCGCCAGCATGCATGAAGTATTATGCTATTGCTATACCCACGCAGGTCACGCCTTGGCATCTACGCGGCACGGCACCGCGATCTCCAAGCTCGTGACAGACTTCCTGGACATGCTCATGAAGGGCGAGGTATCGAAAATCATGCATGCTTTCTAAAGCTAAACCCCTCAACCCTCGATCATGCATGTTGAAAAGAACCCAGATCCCTCGATCATGCATGCCTTAAACTCTTAAACCCTCAACTTGCAACCCTCATGCATGAAGCATACATGTTAAACTCTTAAACCCTCAACTTTCAACCCTCATGCATGAAGCATACATACACGCATGCATGCTTCGAAACCAATCAACCGAAACTATATATATGAAATTCCCTCGACCCGCATGCATGCCTCGCCTGCATCATCGCAGTCGGAGCGCCGAAAGCCTGAACCCTAAAACCCAAACCCTATAACCCTAGAACCTTAAACCCTATATATATATATATTATAATCCTGAACCATAACATGCATGATCGAGGCAAGCATGACGCGGCTGGCTAAGAGCCTTCAGACCCTGAGCGAACTGCCTCGGTTCTTGGTGCCCCGGCGGGTGCTGCAGCTGGCTGATGCTTTCCACAATTCCCATGGATGGGGTCTGGAGCGGACCTTCAACCGCTGGTGCCTTAAGCTGCCTGCACGGGCATGCCTTCCGGAACCATACGAGTGCATGGATGCAGATCAACATTTTTATTATGTTCATGATACATGTGCTGATGCTTTCATGCATGGATCGAAGCATTCATTTCGCATCTGCAGGTTCCAGGTGCCGAGGGTCCGGGTGACATAGATGCATTGGCAATCTTGTGTTTTAAATTATAATCCTGCACGCATTGAATTTGCACGCATGCTTGAAAATTAGCATGCACGAACTGCAGGTGGGGAATGAGGAAGCAAAGCACAATGTCACCATCGGTGTGCTTCTTCCTCACGAAGTCTTCGCTCGCATGCACGACTTCGGAGGGCATCTGTTCAGCGACTTCTTGACCGGAACTCCAGAGGTTGGATCTTGAAACTTAAACACGCATGCAATTGGCCAGCCTCGTAGCATATTACATGCTACAGGATCTCGAGAAATTCTGGCAGCAGAATGCCGACCTTTCGGACGAAATTGCTGGAGCATGGGGCCCGCAGGCAAAGTTGTGGCCGCAGATTATATGTCTTAAACTCGTATACCTGATAATTCAAAAAGGTCTCCTTCCGTAAGATCATGCCCTGGCGACTCTACGGCGACGGTGCCGAAGCCTGGAGCTGGAAGCCAAGAGCACTACACCGTCCTGCAAATATATACTTAGATATATATCTAATACAAATTTATCTGTGTGTGTATATATACCTCAGGCAATGGCAGCTTCGAGCTCATGAGTCTTGTCTCCGTCTGCACCAACAAGACGAGTACATTGGACACTCGCATTCCGTGCCATGGATTATATGCTTTGAAATCAATATGTGCATATGCATATACTGCTGCTTGCAAGGATATGTATCCGCAATGCCATTAGCACAAGCGAGGCCGATCGTTAATTGCATGATCCATGGATCCATCCACAACGCTCTGTGCCAGGAGGTGCGAGACCAGATCCTGGAGATCATTGCATGGTCTTTCCGCTGCCTGGGTGGCACGCACGCATGCTAGTACACGCATCATATATCCCGCATGCCGTGCACGAAATGGCATGTCATGCATGCATGTATACAGGTCGTGGCCGCTGGCCTCGACGAGACCCTTTCGGTCAAGAGTGGCCAAAAGGATATCGGAGAGACAAAGTTGGCCAGCCTTTGGCCGGAGAGTGGCGAGCTGTGATGGCTGGGCTTCAAGGCGACCAAGACTGGTTTCATAAGATATTTCGATTCCAACGAGACTGGCCACGCAAGAGACATGTGTGTTTTTTTTTACCATTATATACATATATACATATATACTGACATATACCTCGCCCTTGTTTTTGTTGCTCAGGATCTTGGCACAGCACAAGGAAGGAGTGTTGCCAGTACTGTGCGGCAACGCAGATCGTGGAGCCCGGTGGGAGCCACGACATGCTGTACACTGAGTTTGGTCGAAATGCCCGCCATCGTCGCACGCATCTCGCAGCATTATAATATATATGTGTATACACACGCACGATTGCCAAGTAGCACATGTTGATTGTCCAGGATCCTGCAGACACGGGCAGATTGGGAAGCTGTCCACTGTGCAACATGCATCACGCAATTGGTAGGATTTTCACCCAAGCGAGTCTTGCTTTGCAATTATTGTATGACTATAAATTCGAGCCTGTGAGTTTTTAGGTATGTTTCAGCCATGGATCCTTGACATACTTCGATCTTGCAGGAGTTTACCCAGATATTCTGCACATTCTGGACTTGCAAATATCTGTGGATTGTATTACTTCGGCCTTGCTGGACTTTTCCGACGCTGGCAAAGCACCAGGTCGTTCGCGAGATGCTAGACTGCGGGCAATTGGCTATGAGTACGCAGACTGGTGTCGGCAGGAAGGCACTCAAGCACGCATTTATTATGATTATAATATATATATATATATATATATATATAGCTGGTAGCATGCATGTGTTCGCTAGATGGATATTCAGCCTGAGGAGTGCAGGATCGTGCCAATCCCAAGCTGTTCCTGTCAAAGACCTTGGGAGAAAGCAAGGATTATCCTCACGTTTCGCAGAAATATCTCAAGGCAGCTGCTTCTCGATACATGGTTTACTTTATGTACGACTTCTCGAGAAAAAAGGAGGATGAGGTTCGTGCCAGCCTTTTCGGAGCATTGAGCACCATGCTGACAGTGTTTGCTGAACACCCGTGTCCGGGCTAATCGTCTTTTTTTAATCATGCATGTGTTTGAAAGTTATAAACGGTCAAGGGTCCAAGGATGCATGCACGTTAAGACGTTCAGGCGCTACTGGGACCACGATGCCGAGGATTGCGATGGCCACCCAGAGATCGTCCTTGAGCGGGCATATATGCAGTACAGATCCGTGTACGATGCCCTGGCCCGCGAAGCAATCGAGCAAGGGGTGTACAGGTATAACCTGCGACCCAAAATGCACCAACTGGAACACGTGCAGCCTAGGTTCGAGAACATCAGATTTTTTGTTGTTTGACTTGCACGCATATATGCACCGGTGGCATGCAAGATCTTCATGCATGCATGCATGTCCGAATCCAAGGATCTTGGATTGGGTTCCTGAGGCCGGGAATCCCCGGTACTACAGTTGTTTCCTCGACGAGGATCTCATCGGCAAGGTCAAGCAATTCGCCTTCACATGCATGCACATGCATACATGCAATTCGCACACAAGATTTCACGCATGATTTCACGCATATTCGCACACAAGATTTCACGCATGATTTCACGATCTGAGGCGGATCGTCGAGCACTCGCATCCTCGCACCATGAGCTTGCGGGCCTTGCAGCATTACTGCCTGCTAGCCGCCCTCCGTTGGGTCGGAACCGACATGTCGTGACTGCTGCGAGGAAAAGTCTGCAGCCGACGTACTGCTCTGTGAGTGTCGCATACATATTTGCACGCATGTTCGCGGTTGGTCGTATATCGGGCGGAATTTTTGCATCTCGCGAGTCGCTTTATCTGAAATTTCTAAGCCTGCTTGTCTTCAAATCCAGTTTTTCGTGTTTACTGTCAAAACAAATCCAACCGACTTTATCTTTATTCGGTTTTCGTCACGTATTTCAACCAACTCGAAAAATCTGTTTATATATCGTCCAAAACCGAAAAATGCTCTATACGGTCGTTTGACGCAAAGAGCGCTTTATGATGTCGACCGGCCTTTCTTGGAAAGTCTGCGGTGTCGGGCGTATCTCACATAGACCTTGCAGAGTCCCTCCCGACACCCTAAACCCTAAATCCTAAACCCCTGGTGCTGTAGCGTTTGGACCTGGGTTGTACTCAGGCTTTCTACAACAGGGTCGGCCTGGGCTTACCTAGATCAGAATCAGAAGCATGTTTCTTGAGCCCAAGGACCCTTAATAAGGACCCCCAGGTTTATACCCTTAACATAGCCATTATATATACGCATTATAGGGCAGGGGTCCCCATTAAGGAAGTTACGCGACATTGTCACTGCAGTCTTCACAACATGCGGTACTAAACCTTAAACTTACCCTGTGCCTCCAGGGACCGTCCTTAAGGGGTCTAGGGCCCTAACTATGAGGTCCTTGGAGGGATAGGGTTAAACCCTTGTAGCATATCATCTAAGACCACAGACACCCGGTGTAATGAACGAAGAGCTGCTGGTTAAGGTCGGTGCATTGGAGGAGAGCGACAGGTGCGGTTCTAGTACTGCAGAGATCCGGATGAGGGTTTAGGATTGAGAGGGTAGGCCTGAATGAAGGGGTTTGGAGGGTGTTTTGTCAAGGTTACAGCAAGGGTTCCGGGTTTGCCTGTGCCGTGCATGTCATGTACAAGCCTCTTGGATGCAGTTGAGCACCCTACTCTGCCGATTTCGCGTCTGCGCAGTGCTGTCTGTTCGCATGGTGTCCTTGCAACATCCAGACATCTCCACCCACTGCGCCCGCATGCAGTTGCGAGCCTTCGGTGACGTGCGCATCGCTGTAACCCCGGCTGCATTCCACTCATGCGGGTTTTCAGCTGGTGCATTTGCAGTGCGCTGCTCAGCACTGTCGGCGAAATTGGCAGCTTCCCATGTGGCCAGGAACGTGGACTGTGAGTTTGGGCACTGGACTTCCTGGAGTGCCTGCAGCGTGACGTGCATCCTCCTAAGTTGGTTTGCTGTCCCACTGTGTGCAGATACTTCTGCGGAGTTGTCTTCAGGTGGTACTGGTCAAAGATACCATACCAGGACTGTGATCGTGCACGCGCAGGCCGGCAACGGAAAGTTGAGCTGTCAGGCGTTCCGCTGCGAACCGGGGCCATTGTGTCCTGAGGCGTCGGGACACCGGTGTGATGGCGGCCGGAGACCGAGCTGCTTGAACTTCAGCCTGATCCCGGCAGAAGCCCGGTTCTGGCTAAGCCTTGCAATGACCTTCAAGTTTTCGCTCCACGAGAAACCTCAACTAAGAGATGAGATCAATGGCGAGGCCTACATACGCTGTCAAACGCATCGGCGCTCGGAGAACCCCCCTCCCCCCGTGCCCATGCCCCCACGCACAAACCTGGAGGAAGCAGTTTGTCTTACCTCCCACGCGCTGAACTGATGTTGCCCGGCTGCGGCTGCATGGTGGTTTTGCATGTGGCGGTGGATATGTTGGTGTTATATAATAATTAAGATCTCAATATTGACCATGTCCTGTGACTCGTGGCCCAGGCATGGAGGAGGTGGAAGCCTGTATCATGGAGCCCTGCGGTGCAGCACGGGATTGCCAACTACTCAAAGGGCTGGGGAAAGTATTGAGGGATGTAGGGGCTAGTTTATTAGGTCTAGCGCCGAGAAGTCGAACATTTGACGACTTACACCCCGAGTGGAGGGTTTGAAGTTTGAACTGGTGTTAGAACTGATGCATAATCGTCCTCAGTTCTTGGGTGAGCATTCGTCGTTCCGACTCCGAGATTGCAAGCACAAGCCACTTCTGAGGTAAGACTGAGCCGCGGTGAGACTTACGCTTCGAGTTTATTTTGCAATCCCAGCATGCCGGCATGCTGCTGTAGCAGCATGTAGCAACTGTGGCTAGTGTTGAAGCTCTTGTGATTCTTCTTGTTCGTCACAGTCGTCGTCGTTGTCATTGTCCCTCCTCGCCACGCCCAATTTCTCATTGCTGGTCTTCTCACAGTCGCATATGGTATTTGTACATTTGTCGTTTGTACCCTTTGTCGCGCGCTGAGGCTCCTACACAGAGTGGTGAGGAACTCAGATGGGTTCCAGATGGTGAGACTGCTTCGAGAATAAATTGCGGCAGCTATTGCGACAATACACCAGCCTCCGTTCGAACTTATATACTTTTGACTACCAACCTTTCGTATGGCCATAACAGTGTGCTTTACCTGTTTTTGTTTCTGTGTGGAAGGTGTCCTTCTTCTTCTTCTTCTTAACAGACGTGTGTGTCATGAGGGTCGTCGTGTAGCCTTCGTAGTCGATGTAGCAGTTGATCTGCGGTGTTCAGCGACCTCAAATTCGAGCACTCCGAACCTCCTTTAGCATATGGTGGTCCGAAATCCTACTTTTTCTACAAAGGGGGTGCATCAGCAAGGAGCACTTGGAGCGACTGCAGCCGAAACTGCGGTGGCGGCCATCGGAGTCGTTCCCGCGACGTCTGGCGTGCCTTCGGCCTTTGTCTATGAATGGACGTCAGAGAAGATGAACAACAATTATACATGGGCGTTAACTATTGCCTACATTATATTGGGGGGTTCCTTCACTAGCTATACTATGTTTATAGTCTATAATTATAGTGTAGTGGGCCCCAAAACCATATTCTATTCCTCAAGGCCCCGACAATACTCACCCTGAGAGAGGAGTCTCCAGGATTTAGGGCCGTAGAGGCTCAGTTCAGGTAGGATTTCTCAGAAACGCCATGTTTGAACTCTGAGCCCATGTCTCCATATTCTATGTCTGTCGGTGTCTGTTTGTCTGTCTGTCCACATTTCGACATAATCCTCCGAGATGACGTGCACTGATGCCAGGTACCGCGAAGAATGGTGGAGCCCAGTGCCCCAAGGCGCCGACCTCAACCGGCCCCTGCTATTAGGGACCCAAAAAGGATATCCCTACCTTACTGGGCTTCATTATAAGGGGATTTTGTTGGGATATCCTTATCCTCGTTTTTGCTTATGTGCTTTTTTGGGGCCCTATGCTACTATCCGTGATGATGATGGCGGGGACAGTGGCACTGATGAGGATTATGTGGCGGCTTTCTCGAGGTTGACGATTTTGTTAGGTGTGAGGACGACGATGATGGCGATAATGATGGCGATGTATGGTGCGGTGGGGCTGGGGGAGCGTGAGAGTACGGTGGCGTTGCCTCCGAAAGCGGTGCTGCGAGTGATGCGGCTGCCGGTGGCTTCCTATAGCGCTGGTCCGTCGATTTGCTCAGGCCGACCTGGAGGAAACCGGCGAGTGCAATACCCAGGACTGCGTGGCAAATGCTTGGGGCAAGGCCACCGTCCTTCACAGTTCGGAAGTGTAGCAAGGGATATCTCTCTCTCTCTCTCTCTCTCTCTCTCTCTCTCTCTCTCTCTCTCTCTATATATATATATATAATTATATATGTACATAAATAAAAAAAAAATATATATATATATATATATATATATATTTATTTATTTATACATATCAAACTTATAGACCTAAAGCCCGTAGACGCCTTGCGAGATCGACTGCACTTGGAGCACATGGTCTTCTTGGCGATCCTGTTCCACCTCCTGTGGCATGGGCGAGGAGCTGCAGGGAGAGGGATCGAAAAAGGTTGGGGGGGTGGGGGGGGAGATGTCAGGCGCTTGTTGCCCGCAGCTCCAAACATGTAGGATGATGCCGGTCGTTGTGAGGCGAGAAGAACTCGGATCATCGTGCAGCAGGCCGCCCTTTCCGCATCCGAGTGTGTATGCGCCTGGGGCAGGATGCTCTTGCAGCTTTGGGCAACAATCAGAAACTGAACTTTGATTCAAAAACCGAAACCTATACTTACCTTTGCTAGCGGGTTCAGTTGCAATGGTGCGGTTTTGGGGGTTTCACTGCTTACTGAGGCCGGGACTTGTCCTGCATGCTACGGAAAGTGCTTGAAATGCCGCTAGTTGCAGGTGTTCGCAGTAGTGGCATTGTGTGCCTCGGCTTTCTGAACACAGCATAGAAAGGACTCCGCAAGACCAAACGCGCTATGCGCGTTTGGCAGCAATGTGTGCCGCATTTCTGCTTGTTTTCTGGGGTGGGGATGGGGTGGGGGGGGGGGTGGGTGGGGTGTGATTTGGCCATGTCGTCTCTTTCACCTGGCTCCGCCTGAAATGAGGCAAAAAGCTTTCGGCTTCTCAAAATGGATATGACAAAACGTTCGATGAAGCTGTAGGCATGAGGGTTTCCGCTTGAAAAGGGGTTGGTTATGAGAAAACGTTCGATGAAGCTGTAAGCATGAAGGTTTCCGCTTGAAAAAGGGGGATTCCGGGATATGATATGACAAAACATTCGATGAAGCTGTATAGGCATGAAGGTTTCCGCTGGCATGGGTTTTTTGTGGCTTCCGGCTGTGCGCACTTCATCTCATGAATGGGGCATGGTTGGCTCGAGTCCTAACCAACGGTAAGTACATGCCTACATAGCGTTTTTTTAAGAATCCCAGGGGATAGGCTCTAAACCCTGAGCCCAAGGCGGCCCACTCTGGGCAACCTTGCAGCGGATTCTACCAGGACTTGGCGGCAGAATTGTTCAGGGTTCCTAGTATGGTTATGGGCTTCAGGTTTAGGGTTTACAGCAGAAGCCAGAAAGTTGGAATATCATTATCGTAACCCCTTTAAGGTAAATTATAGGGGATCCTATCATTAATCCATATTCCAACTTTCTGGAGTTCCCTTTATAGGGTTGACAGTAAACTGTATCTCCAAAATCCTTATTCTGAGTGCGAAGGCCCCTCGTGCTACACTACCCAGAGGCCCCAAGGTAGCTCCTTTTTGGGGGTTCAGATATGGAATCCTATAAGGTAATCCCAAAAACTACAAGGAACCACTATGGGGCCTCTGGGTCAGGTATACTAAGGTTTTCCGCTGTTCCTGGCAGCTTTTGCAGTTTCCTCCGGGTTTAGTCGGCCCTTTGGGATGGAAACGTCTGCAAACTTGGACCCTAGGACCCGACCAAAGGCTGACTCAAACTATACATAAATTTCCATGGCACATAGGGCGCAAGGTTTGGTGATATCGAGTTGTGCTTATTTGCTTAGCAGGGAAGTCTTGTGGCTGTGTGCGGAGGGCTTGAAAATCTTGCGGAGCAGTCCTTTGGCGTACTGTGGTAGGGATGCATCAGATCACTACCTGCCCTGGTACTACATGAGGCCGCACGTCCGATTGTTTTAGGATTGACTTTTCCCTAAACCCTAAACCCTAAACCCTAAAAGATGAGGAGTTCCGCAAGTGCCAAGAGAAGCCCTGCGAGCAGAAAGATTGTCAGTTCTCCGTGGCAGGCTCAGAGAGCTTGGGCTTTCCCAGAGAGCCCAATTCCTTAAGGACGAAATGAACCCTAAAACGGTGTAAGGTTCATATACCCATATAGGGATTCATAGTATATGGGTATAGGGCGCCTACTTTTAAGGGTCATTTGGTCCTTCAGGTTCCCCTTAATTAAGGAATATAGCTTAAATCATAATATGAGCCCCTATATAGTTTAAGCCATATTCCTTAATTGCGGGGTATTGGGCTCTCTGGGTTGTTGGATCTAACTTGGGAATCTACGGGTTCGAATGCCTGGTTGGTAGTGAGATTTCGTTTTCGTTCCTATAGAAGTATTTCCCTTTGACAAACGATGTAGCCCTATGTCAGTGTCATTCCGAGTCATCTATTGGTCAAAGCCGTGTCTGCGTAGCTGTTGACAACTTTAGAGGCTACATCAGGAAGAGTTCTAAATCCCAAGCCCGCACTTCATACCCAGCAGTGCCGGCCCTCCTAATCCCTGTAGGCCCTCCCAGCCCTCAACCCGTACAAAACCAAGAAGACCCGAACCCTGTATTATGCATTTATATATATATATATATATATATATATATATATATATACATACATACACACATATATACCTATGTATATATACACATATATGCATACTTTCGAAGCCTCAAATCACACGGCCAAGGCCTGGGAATACTGGAGCAGCTGCTCCGACAGGTAGAGTGGTCCGGAGTTGCGGTTTATGGCTTTTGGGATTGCCGGGCCTAAGGTTTCGTTTCCAAAGTTTAGGGGTTTAAAGGCAGGACCTTCCGTCCATGTATTCAGGCGATTGCACAAGTCCTGATGCAAAAAAGGCAGGAGGAATAGGGTTAAAGGATTCAGGAACGATCTGGGTGCAATCTTTAGAGTTTGGGGTGTGCGACCGTGGGCATCATCCCAAGCATCGTCGAGGGTGGGAGGTGTTTGGGGTTTGAGAGGGTAGGGTTTAGGGCTTAGGGTTTAGTTTAGGGTTTAGGGGGAGGCATGGCCCCGACATGCTACCAGCATGACAGGTGTACGGGCCATCGCCAACGAAGGCGCAGCATCGAACAACAGGCCATTGGAGGCAGGTCGCTTGGGTGGAGAAGTGATATCATCTTACACTCCCTCAGACTGTAAGCTGGTGAGTAACTATGGCTGTAAACTCTGTAGCCTCATAAATCAAACGGGATAGACGAGAGAAGCTTTCTACAACACAGATGAAAGTCTGAGCGTGAGAGTCGAGACCCGATGAGGCTTCTTAACCCTCAGCCAAAGTTTCGGAACCTCGTCCTGAAAGTCCAAAACTCAACCCGAAGCATTTGGAAATTAGGGGCACCTTGTTTTGGTGTCCTTATAATAAGGCTCCTACTATTTAGGGTAGTGTATCAGGGTCCCCTATTTTCGGAAACTCCCATTTGAACCCAAGCCAGCCCGCAGCTGAGAGCAAGAGCAATTCCAAAAGCGTCCAAACTCCTGCGATGGGCTGAGATGGAGCCGCCTGCAGCGGCTCCACGAACGAGCTCCGCCCCTGTGGCGCCTGACCCCTAGACTGCTGCTCCGACGATTGAGGCCTAATTTCGGATGGTTTATAAGGATCTTCGTTAGAGCCCTTGCTCACCCGCTCGTGGGTTCGGGCCGTTGTTTGAAAGAACGGCTGTGTCTTTTGTCTGGTGGGTTCAGATTAGGCGTTTGTTTGCGAGTGATAGAGCGGCGACGCAGTCACGATGACTATTGCTCCGTATGTTAACACATACCCTTGTCTCTTCCGATCCAGGCACTGTGTAGTGCAGAGCAAGCCACCGGCCATCGGGGAACGAACCTCTTGAACTATGCCGTGTCTCTGTAGTAGCCTGCCCTGCTTGGAGCATGTAGTGAAGTTTTGAAGACATGGGCTGACTTTTACAAGGCAAGTTGTTCTTTCTTTGCGGTTGTTCTGGGACCTGTTTCGACTTTACACTTGACACCACCACAACCGTCTTTGTGGCAGAGTTTAAGTGTGCACACGTTGTTTGATATGTTTCAATTCTTCTGTATTGGTTCGTATGTATGTGTACATGTATGCTACGTGTATCTCTACGTATGCATTTATTCGGCATGTGCCCTACCAAACAGGCGGCTTCATGTGTAGATTTAAGGTACAGACTGAGGCAAGGCACGATACCTTCTGCCTCAGCTCCGGTGATGCCGTCGACTGTACCTTCGGCGACTGGCTCGGCCCTTGGAGATGCGCCCCGAACGAAGCCTGTCATTACCGTGAGCATTTACAGTATCACAGCTGCGACTTAATGTGCTTTCTAGCTGCTCTTATGCTTTTGAAGCACCAGCCGCTCGAGTCACTAGAATAAAGTCGGAACAATGGGTTTTCATGGCTTCCACTAGCTGACTAAGCTACCCGAAATCTCAGATTCTGAACTGTTAACCTTGGACCCTTCATTCAACCCGAGTTGGGTTTAGGGATTAGAAGTAGGGGTTGGGAATAACTTTACAACTAGTAACAAACAGTGTAACACGACTCTACGAGATGCAAGTCTTCCAGAACACACAGAGCCATCTTACATTCAAGAGCCCCAAGCACGCAGGAGCCTTCGGAATAGGTCCTAAACCTCGTAGCCGAATCCCTTCAACCCGAATCCTGAACAGTGCGCGGACAGCTCTCGCAAGACTAAACCACAGCCTAAACCCTGAAGCGCTTGACCGAAACTACACCGCCGAAGCCCTGAACCCTGCTGCTTGATCCTAGTTGCAACCTAAACCTAAACCACACCCAAAGTTGGTTCTATTTGGCCATGTAACCCAAATTTTAAATTGTTATAGTACGGGAAATCTACCGAAACCTTGCTCAGCTTTCAGCAAAGGTCTCCATGGTCCGATTGTTCCCGAGAGTGCGGCGGTGGCCAGCACTTGGCGACGCGACAGGCTGGGTAGCCCAAACCACTCTTCCAGACTTCAAGCCCTTTCGCCAAGCTAACTCTTCCTTAGTGCCAACTTCATTATAACAAACCTCCCCACCTTCCTCTCCCCCGGCACCCTCGATTGATGTCAGGCACCGGCAGGGTAGATTGACTCTTGCGGATAGGTCCTAGTATTACTACTCTCGCTGACTCTTTGTGACTCTGCGAGGGCTGACAAGAAGGGCTTCAAGTGTTCGTTTAGCAACCAGTGACAGGATCATCATTGAGTTTCCGGATCGAGTTTCATAATTGAGGGGGGTGAGTAAAATGAAGTTACGATTAAACAGGTTGGGATATATAGAGCAGTCCTTAATGTGATTTACGGTATTGGACATAAAGAGCTTCTTGATTTGACTTGAGGCTTCTTGATTGGCAAAAAGGATATGGAGAATTTAGAGGGGGGATGCTAACGTCGCAACGTCCCAAAAACCCTAAAGCCAACCTCGAGGTCCTGCGCCACGCCGAAGGGGCCGGATCCCCGTGCTCAGGGGCGCTGCAGCGCGTGCGCGCCTGCAATCTCGTCTACTGTCCAGGCCCCCAGCCGCGGGGAAAGGTCTTGCGGGCATCGTGGTAGCTGCAAGACACGTGGGATCGGAACTCATGGGGTGATGATGGTTTGGACGATAGTACCTGTACTGTTGGCCGATGCGTATACGTGGCAGTAGTGGAGCAGCAGTCACAGCCAGGTCACAGCAGCAACAGGAGTAGTAGTCGTCGCAGTTGTCGTCGGAGGCGTCGTCGTAATCGTCATCGTTATACTATCTCTAGTTGTAGCCGTAGCCGCAGTCGCAGTCGCAGTCATCGTGGCAGTGGCAATCGCAGTGGTAGTCGTGGTCGTGGTTTGCTGTCAGTGATCGTAGTCGTGGTTGACATCGTCGTCGCCGCCGTAGTAGCACCAGTAGCAGTTTGGTGCCAGTAGCAGGAGGCATCATTGCCGCCGTCCTTGCCGTCGTTTTCGCTTGTGCCGTCATAGTGCTGTGGCCCCGTCAACTCTTGTCTGGCAGAAGCAGTGGAGGTCTTGCAGCTTCACTTACTTAAACTGCAACTCCCATCCAACGCCCTCGGCCCCAAGCCTTGCTTCACGATGGGACAAGTTGAGCATGCACACCCTCAGGTGCCAACACATCCAAACGGCAGGTTTTCCAAGCGAGATGACATCCTGCACGGAACTGGCCCCCACGTCCATGGAAGCTTTGGCATCTATCTTGAAGCTGCACACTTCTGTCCACAAGCCCTACATTCCCTACACGCTGCTGATTCAGCGCGATGTCCCAGTGCTTGTGCAGGTGACGAGCCCATTTCTTGCGAACTCGGGGACTGGAGCCACTTGGACATCATCAGCCCTGGCAGACTGGTATAACCACTGACTGCTCGAAGCCACGCGAGTTTTTGGTGAGGTCTGATTCTGCAGGAAGCCATCCCGTCCCTGATCTCTGAGCCTGATACCAACTAGATCCAAGATGCAAGCTGTAAGCACAGATATGGCGTGAGTTATGGCTTCAATCACAAGCGTAGGACTTGCAACGAAAGCCATAGTTGATACCAGCGTCGTCTATTACAATTTACGTTACTGGGGAACCAACCTTTCGACCAAACTCGATCGAGATTCCTGGCGGCCTTGCACCGCCAGCTGTGACGGTGGAGAGCGGAGAAGAGAAAGGCATCGGGGGAGACTTTACGGCGTAAGGGGCTAAGGGTTTATGGGAATTTAGTGGAGTCGTGGCGGGGTGCACGGTACCTAAATCCTTTAGGGAGAGACAATGACCTCACATGCAATATCACATCGTCGTAGTCAGTCATCACGAGTAGGATCGAGCAGGTATCGGAATAGTAAGGGAAGCCAGAATGCATACACCTCAGCCCGCTCGACTCCGCAGACTCTCGAAAACCGGCAGTGGCTTGCGCGATAAGAGCCCCAAGACGCTGAACCGTCCGAAATTCCCCCCCCCCCGCTCGAGTCAAGACTCAAAAATGGCACAAACTGCTTTGCATTTTATGGGTTGGAGATACCCTGGGCATCAATTTAGCCCAAAAGCCTTATATAGTATGGTCTTTGGGCCCAAAAAGCCTTACTATATGAGTCCTTAAATGCCTAGGGAGTGGAGGCCACAAGCCATGACATGTCTACTTCGGGGAAGTTCTCAAACCACGCAGGGAGCAGCCAATCTTGCTTAGTAGCTCAGTGGATACAATTTACACTTTTGGGGACAGTGTACACTTTTTGTGGCTTATGAACTCAGCAACTAAGCTTGTAACCTCGACGCCAGCGCACAGGTTCGTCAAGACGGAGCCCAGGAATGGCGGCACACCCTGTGCCGACTCATTCACGAGCCAGGCACTCCTTTTCAGGTTTTGGCGTAGGGTTTAGGGCTTCAGGGCTCCGGGTGAGAGAGAGGGCTCCGGGTTTGTAAGGTAACGGGTTTATTCAGGCTTCGGGCAGTGAAGAATGCGACGAATGTGCCGTCTTGCAGCTCACGGGTACATGGCTGTCGGTAACGATTCAAACGTAGAATACCTGTGTCGGGCTACCCAGCTCGCGCTTTCCTCAAATAACTGCAGTGTCCAAGTTGCGAGAGTCCAAAACTCGAAAAAATCAGCGCACATCTAACCCTCTAAGACTTTTAACGGCCTTTTCGCCCCTAACATCTCTAAACCCTGAACCTAAACGCCTGGGCCGTGCTCGCCCTTGACAGGTCCGCCCGTGCAACACCCAGCCCTGCAGCTCAGGGTGCGCCGGCTTTCGCATGCCATAATGTCCGATGTGAGGTTCAGATACCCGGCGCTAGGGCTCCAGCCACTTAAATAGTAGGCAACTTGGCATCTATAACCTTTCAACATGTTCGACAAGTGGGCCCTATTTACAGATCCTCGGAATAAGGTTCCTGCTGTGCAGGGACTCCCATGTGGCGGCAGTTCTAAACTGGGCCCCCGCTCCTACAGGATTATGAACAGTCCACGACCGCAGCATGAAGCTGTGTTGAGGCATCGGGGAACTGACGATGACGTTGGTCAGCCTTGTGATAGCTGTCATTGCCTTTGCTCCAAATGGCTTTCCCTACCGGAGTCGATATGAAACACACATGCCAGAACTGTGAAGACAAGCAGCTGCCAACGAGCGATCACAAACCATGATCGGTGTGACCTGTGACGATGATGGCCCGTTGTTGTCGCATTTGGTGTATTCTGTTCAGTTTCATGCTCTTCATCGCGTAGTATTATTGCTTGAGTTGGTCTTGTGTTGGCTGTCATCGTCGTCGTCGATGCTGTAGTTGTCATAGCTGTGATCATTAGCTACATTTGTTCGTGCTGCTAACCCGTGCTGTTGAATTCGTAACTGTTCGTAATCTCACATCAGTTCTCTTTGCAAACTGAGAGTTACTAATACGAAGGAGAGTCAGGGCTGCAACAGCCACAGCATTAGGAAGAAAGGAACCAGCTGTTCCAGGCTTCAAGTCGTCACTCACTGTCAATTTCTGTCACACTTCTGGAAAGAATTAGTGTGCAGCCGCATTGAAGCCACTAGATCTCCCCCTCTTGCGGCTTGCGGCAGGCTGTGTGCCTGGACCCATTGGACGATTTGGGGCAAGTGCTCCGAACCATGTGGCGACGGGGAGCGAACCAGGTCGGCGAGAGTGTAACAGTGAAATGTTTATTTAGTACAATGTCGCATGATAAAGTCACGTGTAGTATAATGTAGTGTGATATAGTATAATATAGTATGATAGAGACAGGTGGCAGAGATCAGGGCCCCAAAGGCTTCGACCCTCGACCTTAGCCCCAAAAACCCATCAACCCCAACAGCAAAAAGTGCTCAGAGCCGCGTGTGAACCCTAAGCCCTATAACCCCAAACCCAACTCCTAAAACTTCACCGCAACCGACCACGCAAGAACCTCGCCTGGCTTGTCCGAGTCTGTGCACCGAAACCTCCTTGTCAGGACGCGCTCACTGTACCCCGAAACCTAAATTTAAAGTCCTAATTAATATAGGGGCCTTTAATAGCTACCTATACTATTTTGGGGCTCCTTATTATAACTATTAGTAGCTACCTATACTATTTTGGGGTTCCTTATTATGGCTAAATTTTGTATGGCCCGCGTCAGGACGCGCTCCATGTACCTGCCAGACTTCCAGTCCCTGGAGGCGAAGGAGCTTTGGGCTTTACCCATACTTGGAGGATCATGGGGCTTAGTAAGTAAGGTTTAGGGTTCCTTTCCTTAAAGGGATCTATAGGGCTTCTATAATGGGGATCATGGGACTTAGTAAGTAAGGTTATAAGTACCCTAATTCTGGGGTTATAAGTATAGTTATCCTAATTATAACCCTACTTACTAGGTCCCATGATCCTTTAAGTAGGCCCCCCATAAGGTAAAAGCCAGAAAGTTGGAATATGATTATCCTAACCCTTCTATGGTAAATTATAGGGTATCCTACCATGAAACCATATTCCAACTTTCTGGAGTTCCCTGTAGGCCCCCGGAGTAGTTCCTTTTTGGGATTACCTGATAGGGTTCTACATATGGGTGGTTGTCAAAATTATGGTCCCGTTTTGGCTGCCCTAAATATTAGGTGGCGTACTATAACATGGACCCAAAAAGAAGCCATAATTTTGACAGCTACCCATATGCACCCCCAAAAGGAACTACTATGGGGCCTATGGGTAGGGCCTCCGGGTTCCTCAAGTGAGTGTCCCGTGTTCACGGGGTTCGGCTTGAAGGTTTCTTCAGACACACTAAGCCGCCTAGGCCCACAAGTTCCTGGTGCGGTCCTTGGATGAGGGATCCTGGAGTCTTTAGCAGATCTGCATGACCTACCTATAGTCTCATTGTAGGTTTTGGGTTTAACCAATCTTGTGAAACAAGGATCCCATGCGGTAACCCCAAAAAGGGACTATAATGGATACTATATGCTATAGGTCCATAGGTAGGATTCTAGGGCCAAGGATTTGGGAGGATTTTGGGAGTCACTACGGCTTAGGGCAGTGAAGGTTCCGATTGATGGTTTGTGGTTCGTCCTGGCCGCTTACACTAACCCCCCAGATCCCAAACCCTTGCAAACCCCACAGGACACTGGACTTCGGGCATCTCTTCTTCCGAACCTAGCCGGGGCCCGAGGTTTTTTTCAGGCCGGCAAAAAGCATTGGGAGTTGTGGCTTCATGGTTGCAGAACCCGAAACTCTAACAGTAACAGCTTAGGCTTCTGGGATTTCTGAGGGTTTATGCTGTGAGGACTTTGTACTTCTGTCTTGCTGAAACTTTGGAGTCAAGTCTGTGTCTCAGCTTGATGTGTCCTTTTTTAAAGCAGGCCTTCCAGAAAAGTTACAACAAAACGGAATGCAAATGCATGGCCATGTATCACTGCTGTGGGAAGTCCGTTCAATCAAGTTCCTGTGCAAGAGCCCAGATCAGCGTTTTGTACATGCCAGCCCCTTCTTGTTGTTGTGTTCCATGCGTTGTGTCATTGTGCATTGCATGCAGATTCTGCCAGCGGCAGTCATGAAAGCTAAGTTTGAAAGCTTTGCAGGGGTTAAGCCCTAAACGACAAAGGCCATGCAGAACCTACATGCTCATCCCTCCCGTCAAGCCCATTGACATCTCAAAACCTAGCAGCCCACAGGAACGCGGGTAGCATCATGTCCACCCAGCCTTGACGTTGCACCGATGGATGAGAGATCTTGCTGTAATCCTAGAGCGAGCAACTAGTTTTCAGGGGTTACTGCTGCTGACTGCTTTTATGATCCAGAGCTTCAGAGTCTCATGATGATGATGATGATGATGATGATGAGGATGGAGTGACCACTAGCTGTGTTATTTAGACATTGCATTCACAACAATTGCAGTAAATTGCAGGGTAGCTCTGTGGACGGCTCAGATGCCATCGGCCTTCCGGGGCCGGCTGTAGGAGGGTATGCGAGAAAAACTCCACCTAGGCCTAGAGGACAGGAGGGATCACCTTCAGCCTATATCCAGGCTGATGCAGGAGACATCTATACCAGGATGTCCAAACAGCTTATTGTATAGCACATAGGCTCATTAGAAACTTCGACAAGCCAACACCAACACCGCCCTTGGCTCAAAGTACTTGTAACTCCTTCCTGATCAGCTGGTGGCCCCGGCGTTTCCCCACGAGTGCTTACATGGTGCGCGTTTATTTCGTGCGCTTCCTAGGGCGTAGGGTTTACCTAGAGGCTCTATAGTAGTTCCTTTTGGTGGTTGATATTTAGAACCCTATGAGGTAATCCCAAAAAGGGACTACAATGGAGCCTATGGGTAAGTTGTACAAAATAACCTAAGCCCGAGCCCGACTCCCGCCACGTTTTGCGAAGCCAAGGGCACCCCACAGCTTGAGTTCGTGAGCTTGGTTCTGGTAGGCGCGCGCGCGCACGGAGGGGTTTGGAGCAGGGGCCTCTGGAGATTCTGGGGAGGTAGAAGTTTGTCGGGTGTGGATGCTCATAGGGCTCAGGGCTTAATGTAGGAACCTGATTAAGAAACCTTGGGCCTTGATTTGTCTTCCTTCTATGAATCCTACTATTCTGGGGTTATAGGCCCAGGGTTTCTTAATCAGGTTCCTACATTATTCTAGTAGCCTTATAAATCCCTTATAGTAACCCTCATGGACCCCTTTCAAGGAACCCTTAGGCCCAGGGTTTCTTAATCAGGTTCCTACTTTAGGGGATCTTACGATTTGGGGGCTCAGTGTTCCTCGAGGCGCGGGTTCGCGGGGCACAGATTCCCAAACCCGGCTTCAGGGCTTACCCAGAGGCCCCCAAAGTAGTTCCTTTTGGGGGGTTCATATATAGAATCCTATATATAAGGTAATCCCAAAAAGGACCTACTATGGGGCCTTTGGGTATAGGGACCCTAGTATAGTTACCACAAATAGTAGGATCCTTGCTATGCAGGCTTTGGAAATCCTTGCGGAGAGAGCGCAATCAAGATTCTGTTACTGTCATTGAACTACACAATGTTACAAGCCGAGCCAGATGCCAGATCGATACGTGAGCCCTGTAAAGACTTTGAGCTGTGACCGCTTGACGATGCAAATGCTGATCAGCATGGCTGTTCTAGCGCGTTTGGCCATTGTCTGGAGTCAGGAAGAAGCAGTTGAAGGATCATTGCGGTAATGCCCACATCTCCATCATGAGGCTTGCGATTTCAGTGTGATGGTAGTTGGGTTATTGCGTGCGTGGGTCAATGAGAAGAAAACTGCGTGGCATCGGTATAGTATGTTTCGGATCCAGCCTCACAGTGTTTGGGTGCACTGTCAGAGTTCTTGTCTATAGTGTGTGTGTATATGTATATTTATAAGCAGGCAAATAAAAAGTCCAACTGTATAACCTAAAGTTACCACAGCCCGCAGTACATCCTTTGTACAGATACCATGTACCCAGATCTTTTGAAACCTAAACCTGAGAGCCGTGGAAGGGGCTTGAGAATACATCGTGACTAAATGGGAGGCAGGGCCGAACTCCCGAGAAAGCCCGAGCCCTACCAGAACCTGGGTTTGGCTCTTGACTTTGAACAAATTCTCCTACACTGCCCTCAGCACTTAATTTTGACAGGCTCGCTTGCCGTGTTTTGGTCCCTGCTTCCACGCCGATCGTTGCCGCGGCGCCGGGAGGAGGCAAAGATGCTGGCTTTGGAGTGTAGGTTAAGTACGTGGTTTCAGTATTTGTTTTAGTGTTCAATGTAATGGGTTTGCTTCATGTTCTGCTTGCCTTGTATTGGGCATCTCCCACCGTAAACTGATATTTGGACGTGCCGTAAGCGAAATCCTGAAACCCTAAACCCTGAGACGGGTCCTGGAATGCAAAAGCTTTGCAGCGCGATGTGTCCCTTCCATTTCCCAAAACGGCTTTAGGCTTTCCTATAACGTATCGGGCTCTAAACAAGTATCTGAACCACTTCTCTATCGTCCTTCTACAAGTACACTACAAAATATGCCCCAAAGCCTCATTCAGGCCCTTATCTTAACTGTGAGGACATTACTGCTTCTGAGGACCTCGGGTCGGGTTATTACAGAAGAGGTAGCTCAGGGCGGGATGAGTCTTGGGTCTCTGTAATCACTGCAGCGGTCAGCAGACAAGGGTATCGGAAGCAAGATCGGCAGGCTGTAGCTTGATTTAGGGTTTAGGATTTTTAGAATTAATTACTGATATCGTAGGTGTATGCATATGCAGAGTCTTGTCGCTGTGGCACTGCTTTGAAGGCTGCAATGTGCAGGGTTTAGGGCTTTAGGCTTCTAAGCTGCAGCTCCAAAGAAGAGCGGCATACTGCACTTCACAGAGCCCAGAACCATCGAAAAACATGCGGTTCTATTAATCAGACTAGTCAAATCGCGGATTAGATTGAGGTGGAAAGTTTCTATGATCCCTGGCTCTTGCTTTCAAAGGCAAGCTATATGCCGCTCAGCACGCGGGATGTGGAGGCTGGAGCTGGGTGATGTGGGGTGCGTTCACAAACGCCCAAAACTCCCTAAGCCATCCCCTCCGGAAGGGTTTTGAATGGGGGCGGACTTACCCATTCAAGACCCCTTCCAAGATAGCCTGGACAAGTATGAAATGGCATGCTTTGCGGTCGCGGGCATTCAAGACACGGGATCTGCGCCCCTATTTGGCTCATTGCATGTTGGGGCAGTGTGTACTCAACACACATCCCAATTTCGGGCCGTGGCCCAAGACACGTCGCAGATTTCCAAATTCAAGGCCGACCCAGGGCTTTTGGCATAGCGCCATGCATCTGTTGAGAGCGAGCATCACGAGCATCAGCTGGGACTGGGCCGTGTTGAAGCCTGCGGACGGGTTCTGTCCCAGGCTTGGCCGATCCCTGAGGGCGAGCATCATTAGCATCAGCCGGATTGAGGTTGCGGGGACCAAGGCCGCGTAAGGACCTGGAGGTCTTAAATTGGTTCTTGAAAGGTCTAAAGGGAACTCCAGAAAGTTGGAATATGGTTTCAAGGTAGGATACCTTATAATTTACCATAAAGGGTTTAGGATAATCATATTCCAACTTTCTGGCTTGTACTTTAATAGTCTAATATGAGCGTTGCCAGCAGAGCGCGCAACTTGAGGGGATCCTGAACCCGTGGTAAGCTGCATTGTGTTTTTCGCCCACACAAGGGCCAGACTTTCACACACCCCACAGCTGCTGATTCTGTGAACTCGTGACAGGAGGCCTGACGAGGACGGAGTCGCGGTCTTTGAAGACTCCAAGAATTTAGGCACATAGCTGTGGCAGTATGAGAGCATTCGCAGAAGCAATTGTCTCAATAACAAGGAGAAAGCTCCGAGCCAGAGAACCAGTGCAACGGTGAAGGGTGTAGGGTTTGGGGTTTGTGAACATGAGTCAGCAGTTTTCAATTGCACCCTGGCCGAGGGCCAGGAAAGGCAAGAATGAATTCGAGGAATGCACGTGTACCATAGGGCCTGCATAATCACTCATCCGTTTTAATTATACAGTGGTAAAATATATAGGAAAGATACTCGTTCGATTGAGCAAAGCCCCTATATTACAACCAGTCTTGGCCGTTAGGCCATGCTGTTGGTTTCATCCGGGCCCCTAATATTCACCTGCCTGCCCGGTTGACCTCTAAAGTCCCCAAGCAAGAGCTTGAATGGGGGCTACCATGGAACCGATATCTGTAGCTAGCTTGAACTCGGCACCCTGGTGTGGGGAGGCTTTAAATATGAGTGTAAGCCGAGTCAGAGCAGAGCTGTCGCAAGGCCTACTCCACGGGTGCGCCGTCCATTTCACAAAGTGTGTGTTCCCTGTGGCTCCAGTTGCCTAAATATCTAATGGGTTGCTGCAGGTTGCTGCCTATCATAATACAGGACGAGGCACACACCATTTAAGCAACTGCAGCCTTCCGGTGATACCGAAAGATCGTATGCCAATGCACTCGAACTCGGGTGTATGGCCATATGCCACGAAGCAATCGCGGCACAGCCGAAACCAGGTCAGCCATCGCGGGTGTGGGGTTAGGGAACACCAAGCCCTAATCCTTAACCCTGAGCCTTAAGAGTGCCTGAACACTAGACCCGTGCAAAGCTGGACTGTACCACTACAATCCTGAACTGCACGCCTCCCCCCGAGAATTCCGATTTCGGGGGCGATCTGACGTGGTCGTGAACGACCCCATACCCTAAATGCTGTACACCCCACGCCCTAAACTCTCGAAACCCCATGCCCTAAACCACAGCCATCAATCATGTGGGACCTAGTTTGACAGGTATATGGTCCCAGGCATGAGGATTAAGGTTTCAATGAGATCAAGGGTTCAGTTGTTTACGGTCTCGGGTTTACCGGGAACTCCAGAAAGTTGGAATATGGTTTCATGGTAGGCTACCCTATAATTTACCATAGAAGGGTTAGGATAATCATATTCCAACTTTCTGGCTTTTACTTTAAGGGCCCATCGTCTCCAGGGTTTTAGGGCATTGGAGTTGAAGTTCTCGTCTTTGGGGGATTTCCTTTTAAGGTTGAGGAGGGTTGGGGGTCTTAGAGCAGATCTAACGGCCCCCCCTTTTCACAAATTTGGCTGGGAGGGGAGGGGGAGCCTGCAAGCCTTGCGACTGATTCAATGATGGCTAGATCGCCTTACTGCTGCATGTTATGCGCATTGCATTTTAAGAGTTGCTTGTTTTATTAGTGTTTGCCAAACCGATATCGGTGGATCTCGACGTAAGAGGCTCCGCATCGAGCGCCATGATTTGCTGCTGCGAGACGCCAGCAGATGCTGTGGCACCAGAACCTGTGCTTGCACAGGCCTGGGCGCGGGGCACAATTGGGAGTTTCAGACAACAGGGGACCCTAATGTAGCACCCTAAATAGTAGGATCCTTATTATAAGACCCCAGAAAAAGGTACCCCTAATTTTCGGAACCCCCCAACTGAATGCCCTGAAAATCCTGCAGCGACAAAGCTAGTTGCCTTGACTCCTTTGGGCCCGGTTCGTTGTCAGATCCTCAGCTTTCAAGTTGTAAAAGACACGTATGTAAGTATTCATGTAATTACGTATCTATGTACCTATGTATGTATACCGTGCGTATGTTTACATAGATACAAATACGTATATGTACATACTATGCTATGCATATTTGTATATATATATATATAGATGCATACACTATATGCATATACATATGTATATATATATATATGTATGTATGTATCAAAGAAAAGAAAGATGTCTGATCAGAACTGGCGCGAGAGCCTGGGAGACGACGAGCCCAGCCTGGAGGCGCTCACGGTGTGTTGGAGTTCAGGGCTTTACTTAAAGGATCATGGGACTTAGTAACTAGGCTTATAATTAAGGTAACCATACTTATAACTACTTATAACCCCAATTAAAGTACTTATAACTCTAAGTCCCATGATCCTCCAAGTAGGGTTCTGGGTTTCAGGGTTGGGCCCCTTCGGGGGGTGGGGGGGAGGGGGATAGGGGTCTATAAGGACACTCTAATATGGGATTTAAGGTTCAGGGGTTTAGGGTTACTGGCTTTAGGGTTTTAGCGCTTGAAGCCCGCGACTCAAAAACGGGTTTAGGCGTGAAAACTTAGGGTTTATGACTTTAGGGTTTTGGTTTAAGCGTTTAGGGTTTAGAGTCGGGGGGTGTGGGCGATTGCACAAGTCCTACTGCAAGAAAAGGTGAGGGGGTATGTGCACTGCAGCGCCTCCTCAAACAAAAGGGCAAGGGGTAATTATACCGCTTTCAGGCTTAAGGTGTAAGGTTTAGGTTATTACATGAAACATAGGGTCTAGGATTGTGACGTTTCAGGTTTAGCGTCTTTTGGGTTTAAGGTTGCAGAAGAAGAGGTTTCAGGTTTATGGTTAGGGTCGAGGGTTTAGGGTTAAGGGGGTTGGGGGGTTCAAGGGTGTCGTCTAAGGTCTAGGGATTAGGGTTTTGAAGGTTCAAAGCCCAGTTAAAAAACACCGGTTTAGGGGCCTAGTTTAGGGTCAGTGTTGGGATCAAATTCGCTCTACTAGGATGCCCAGTAGTACCCTTATTCCCTTTTTGTAATCCTAGGTTCCTTATAAAGTTACCCAATACCAAAAAGGGAGCCCTTTTTATTCCTAGGTTCCTGGGCATCCTATCCTACCGTTGATGATATAAATCCTGCATTACCCATAATAAGGCATATACCATAGTTTCCATAGTTTAGGGTCCTTCAGGTAATGCATAGGGTTGTGGGGCATGGGGCCCTCGTCTTGATTGTTGTGGATTCGGTTCTCGTCGGATGCATCGCCAAGCCGTCCCTGTCTGTGCCCACCTTCTTCAAGTGATCATCGCTGTGTCTGAATGCTGAAGTCAGAGATTGGGGCTGACACGATTTATGCTGTTTATACGATATGTTCGATTCTTTTCGGGTGGTTTAGGACCCCGAGATAGCTATGGTAGACCTGGTTCGAGCGTTTACAAACACGTGATTTGATGCTGCGGTCGTTCAGAATCTACGTACCTTGTCATCGCCTCGATGCTGGGAGGATGTTGCATGGACTTCAGCATACAAACAACTGGGTGGAAAAGGAACCGCCTTGCCTGCTATTGTTTTATGGTTTCAGGTGCCTTACATGTTTATTCCAGATGGAGCCCGGGAATCCCCCAAAACCCTAAACCCCCGAAGTGTAAGGGCAGCCTGTTTAGATGCCATAGGCACTTCCCTCGGTGGTTCCTCGGTTGCACCCTAAACCCCCGGACATCCCGGTGACACATGGAATTGTCCGAGATGCGACGAAACACCCAAACCCCAAAGCCTCTAGTTGGAAGCCGACTGCGGCAGACGGAAAAGTCACACCAACTAAGAAAAAACGAACCCGAGATGATCACCAGGAGCAGGAGGCAAAACCCACGCTCGAGCTGTCGGCAACCGGACAGGGCCCGGCTGGAAAGGCCGGGAGACCCTTCACCCCAGAGTTTACAGTAGGGGCCTTCATAATCGGTATTTGTATTCCTCAGGTATGCATGGAATATGCACTGATTCCCCAGGCAAAGTTGTGAAGCTCCAAAGCTACATGGCACTATTGCATGCCACGGGGATCAGTTCGTCGCACTCAATGCGCGAGGGTGTTCAGATATCCGGATGCATATGCCTTGAAGAGAAACACAGCTACATATGCCACTCCGGATGGTTGAACAGTGTTTGCTTCTACTCTTGTCGACATTTCTTTTACATGTGCCTGCTCGATATGTGGTTAGGGCTTTTGTTGCTACTGCTGTTACTATGGTTGCAAGGGTAGTCACTGACACAATGCCCCGAAACCACATGTGGCCTGCAAAATACAATTTTGTAGCTGTTGTTTACTAGCCTTCTTGCCTTCATTTCTGAATCATTTGGCCAATCCCCTAGGTTGCCCGCTGTTATTGAGGAGCCACTTTTTGTAGTGAGTGCATGTGGAATTCAGAAGTTGCTTGCAAAGGGAGCTCGAGCAGAGAAGTTAATTACCGTGGGGTCCTAAAGTGCCACAGGCACGGGCAGTCGGGGTCAAAAAGTTAAGTCCAGGCCTGGCGTTTGGGCTTTATAAGTACCCAGAGGCCCCAAAGTAGTTCCTTTTTGGGGTTCATATATAGAATCCTGTCCTATAAGTAAGGTAATCCCCATAAAGAACTACTATGGGGCCTCTGAGTATGTACAAGTTAAGGTTCAGCATTCCTGCGCAATCGGTCATTCGTTCATGCTGGAAGGTCCACCCATCCTATGCACGGCACGAGCTTGAAACCGCATGCCCCGAACAGTTTCCTAAACGGGAACCCGACTGCGCAGGGCCTCGATGTCTCTCCGTATGAAGACGTGATACCGAGTCCTGGCAGTACCTCTCGACCCTTAGCCCTGGAGTTGGCAACGGGGCAGAAGTCTCCAGATTGCAATTTGCCAGCTGCAGTACCAATTAAGGTGTTGGTGAAGGTCGTATCCGGGGAGCCGTGTAAGTGGCGATGTCAGTGGTGGTGGTTACGCAGCTTGTTCGTGGTAGTGCTCTGTGCGTGAGAGTGTGAGTGTGAGTGTGTGAGTGTGTGTGTGTGTGTGTGTATGTAGGTGTGGGTGTGGGTGTGCGCGCACGTGTGTGTTGTTTGGTTGGTGGTGTGTCGCTGCGTGTAGGTGTGGGTGTTTGTGTATTGAGTAAGGTTTCGCTGCCTGCGGAATTGCGCCAGTCTTTGCTTGCTTTGTGTTGTATGTACTGGGCTCAAGCTTGTCTGTCTTTGTTGGTGTGGCTTCTATTCTACTGCTGCTCGTCTCCTCCAGCTGCTGCTGTTTGATGTAGTTTGTTGGTGCTTTCATCCGAAAGCGTCTGCAACTTTCGCAGCATGTCGAAACAGAAGGAGCCGTACCATTACTGGGGATCATTCCCGTTGTGCTAATATTCATCTGTCTGTCTGTTTGTCCGCCATCCGTTCATCGATCCATCTACATATCCATCCATGCATCCATCTATCCATATATATATATATATATATATATGTATGCATGCATCGATCTATGTGCCTCGATCTGTCTACCGGGCAGACCCATGATGCAGCGTGCTTTAAAATAACCAGAAACGTTTTGGCTTCACCTGTCCCTTTTTCCGGGTGTTTCGGGTTATGGAAGTGCGACTAACTGTCGTTTTGGTTGCCCAGAGATTCAATCCAAAAGCCAACGAGGGCCAAAACCCCATAAACCCGAAACCCTATATGCCCTGAACTTTCTCAGCGCATTCAGCACTAAGCCCTCTAAGCTGCATACCCAGAGGCCCCAAAGTAGTTCCTTTCGGGGGTTCATATATAGAATCCTATAAGGTAATCCCAAAAAGGAACTACTATGGGGCCTCTGGTAAGCCTAACTTGAAGGCTACGTGCGACCTGCCTGTACCACACCTTGGAGTCCTTCGGGTTCCATTTCGCAGTGTCGAGCCTGGCGACGGCCAGCTTTACGATCGAACAGGTTGCGGGTCATCATAGGGCTTTTTGGGGCTTTGGGATTATTAGGGTTCAGGGAGCTGTGTTTCGCATATCCTGGGCCATTGAGGCCGTCAAATGGAAGGTAGAAGTACACGTCACTGTATGCTTTAGTTAATCGGCTTCTGTTGCATGTGTAGCACCTGCAGGTGCTTGTACTGCGTGACAGGCGGACAAGCTCTACCTCAAGTCCTACGATACCGAAAACGTCCAGGTTTTTATCAGTCATTGCTGGCGTGATAAGCGTGACTTGCCTTTTCATGTTGATGATGCTTCTGGGAAAAGTTGCCAGACGACGCACAGGCTGTGACCCAGCGCTTACATAGCAGCCGAGGTTTTCCCAAGCTTGTCGCTCTGTGGATTCGCTTTAACTTGCCACCCGGCCGGAAAGCGGGCTCAGCAATGTCACAGTAGGCATGAGGTCTTTCCAAAACGAACGGCTGGCATGCTTCCCCGCATATGTGCATAATAATGGTTACCGGATGCGGCACATTGGTACACCTTCGTGCCTGGCTGGAGTGCTTGCAAAGTTGCTGGTGCTCCTGGGCTTAGGTATCCAGCCCTGTTGTGCTCCAGCATCGTTGGCGCCGTCGTCTTTGTTGCCTCACTGTCAAAACAGCGAGAGGAAGCAGACGAAATGATGACGCCTTCAGTTCTCTTGGCTGGAAGCTGGGACTGCTTCCAGAATTGTTTTTGTACATGCGCATGTAAGACACACATGTCACAGCGGTGTCCGCATTCATGGGATGCAGGCACGGCTTTATGTTACTGTTGACGATGATGGTGTTGATGTTGCTGGTAAGGTTCAGGGGTCGAACGTGACTATAATGGGGAAGGATGCTGGGACTGAGACGAGAAGCGCAATGCTACCGGTTACCTTTGGTACCTCGTAAAACTTCGTGATTACATGCAACGAGCCGTTCAGTGTTATGGGCGATTCCCTGCTAGAACCGGCAGCGAAGCAACCTCAGACTTGTTGACGGTTAAGAAACCCTGGTCATATACCCCGGTTCCTACGTTAATCCTGAACGGAATGAGGTCCCAAAAGACCGCCCCCATTGTGGTTGTTGGGGCCTAATTCCATAGAAGTAGTGTATATGGATCCTCTTGGTCAATGCTGCCCAGGTGTGTGCACTTTCTTTGTGTCCCTCGCATTCTGGCATCACGTTCCTTTTCGTTTGGGCTGCCGCAAGAGCAGCCTGTTTTTTGACAAGCTGTCTCTAGGGCATGTCTTGGGAGCGCTTTCATTTTTTTGCTTGTCAAGTTGTGTTGCACTACAAGAAGCATCAGAACAGCCCGTCGCTCACCGACAACACGAAGGTGTGTCTACCAATATGAGTCCGACTTGCGCCAGCAGGGTATCGATTCCTTCGCTGCCTACATCGCCAAGTGTGATGAGATCCTGGTTCTTTGGAGCCCAGAGTATTTCACGAGGCTATTTGGGATATTGCTAGATATATAGTGCTAATGCAATCTTCTACAGTGCTCCGCTTGATCCCCTGTCTGCTGCAGCTGCATGAAGGCGACCAAAAGAAACCGTAGCACTCCGGCTCAGTACTGCCGCTGCTATGGCTATGAGCAATCATCGCTGTTTGGTTTCCAGGGGTTCCTCAGGAAGCTGCAAGCCTGAGTCCTGCAAGCCCTAGACACTAAACTTCATAGGGCTTTAGCTTCTGACCCCCAAGGTCGTATCTCAAATCCCAAGCCCCAAGCCCCCTTGGCTATAAATCCTCCACCCTAAACCCGACTGTAACTTGAATCAGCTTCGCTTAGCCGTTGAGTCTCTCATGCTGCATGCATGGCCGCATAGTGGCTATGCGCCGGGCAAATCCAACGGAGCCCCGAAGCAAAAAAAAAAACACCCTAAATCCTAAACCCTAAACCCTAAACCCTAAACCCTAAACCCTAAACCCTAAACCCTAAACCCAACTAAGCCCTAAACCCCTGAGCCCCTGAAGGCTCTGGTGCACCCTCGAGATGGCGGCCCTGGTGAAGACCCACGCAGACTCGGGCAAACTCCCCTTGTACTTCATGCCATTGGGCTTGGCCAAGGCCGATATCGACAGGGTCGGCTTCGGTTTTCGGCATCCAGGTTCCCGGGTTTAGGGCTTAGGTTTTGGGTTTAAGAGTTTAGGGCTTAGTTGCAAAAAAGGGCTTAGGTCTTGGGTTTAAGGGTAGGGCGGACCCGGCAGAGGCGCTGCAGACCGGATGCAAAAAGGGTTAGGGTTTAGGTGCAAACTGGCCTAGGTTTGGGTTTAGGGTTTAGGTGCAAAAGGGCTTAGGTTTTGGGGTTTCGGGGTTGGCCAAGGCCGATCGACGGAGTGAGTCGGCCAAGCATACTTTTTGAGTGGAGTCACTGTTCGTTCGGGTTTACGGTGAGACACTTCGATAAGCAGGTTGCTGTTGCTTAATCTAGGGCTTGCAGAACCTGATTGGGATCCGTGGTTTGAGGTTAAGAGTTTAGGGTGCCCCTATATTTTATGGTACCCTAAACCCAAAGGTCCTAAACCCTAAGGTCCTAAACCCTAGCCAGTGCGGGCTATACGGGCAGATATTGCGAAGCTTGGGGGTTGGCTTGCATCGCGCGAGTGAGCCTTGCAGGGGCACTGCATGCCCTCGACACACTAATAGACTGGTTTAGGGATGTAGGGTTTAGCTAAACTTTGGGAATCAGAATACTCAGGAACACTAGGCCCCCGTATGCCATCTAAAGTGCCGCACAACCTGCTGCCTCAGAATAATTATTGCAACCTGCTGCAGGCAATGGAAGTAAAGCTGACAGGTTCGAATATGGTAGCGTGGTCGACGGTCGCAGACGAAGGTAGACGTAGTTATCAACAGAGTAGTGGCAGTGCCAGTGGCTGTGGTCGTTAACATTGTCATCGTAGTGGTGGCAATGGGCGCAAAAGCCGGTGTAGATGCTTGCGGGGACAAGCTTCCGGCTGCTTATTTACTAGCCCTAAACCCTACAAACCCTAAACCCAAAGTTCAGCTGGGCAAAAGTCCTAAACCCTAAAGCCGTAAACCCTAGAAGTAGCCAGCTCAGGCCGCCTTTCTCTCCTGGATCACCGTGGCTTTGTTGTGTGTCGCGCGCGAGCTCCAGCTCCTTCTGGATACCTTCTATTTTTTGGCAGATGCTGTGGTCCTGACACCTATACTCATCCTCAACGCATTGATCTTTGGCCTGGCCATCGACAGGCCCGGGAGGGATTTGTAGTACAATCTCATGTCGGACATCTGTTGTGACAGCATCCGGCCCTTCCGAGTGCACGATCCCTTCTGTGCCGGAGTGCACGATGCTGCGGGCCCTTGCTGCACTTGCAAAGCATGCGCATCAACGCAGCCATTGTCATGACCATCTTCGAAAGATCACCATCAGGACCACCATCATAATCCTGCAGATCATCACCGCGAGCATAAGCAGTGCACCGTCCATACAGGGATGCAAGTGTCATGCTTTCAATAGTGTCGTTCTTGCGCACGGTTATCATTGAGGATGAGAACCCGTTGATTCACCTACTTTTGCAAGTGTTACTGGTGCTTCATGCAGCCAACACGCCTGTGCCTCTCAACATGTGTGTCGCAAGCAGTTTTCTAGCCACCTGCAACTCTTAAGCGCAAGCGTGGACGTCTGGAGGTATGCACAGGCACGCCGGAGCTTGACAAAGCAGCTCGAGACTTTCGACGTCCGCGAATCCAGGTGGGGTTCCCACCAAGAAAATTTTCATGTCAGACAGCGTAGCAGACAGTCAGCTAATTCGCAGGGTGTCGAATTGCGGGTTTGTGCTGCTTTCAGAGCGCAGGCTGTCAAGAAACCAGCATCACATAGGCTGGAGCTGTTCGGAACCACCAGTCAGTGTATGTTCGCAGCGGCATCTAGAACTGAAGTGAAGGCCCTTGCACACAGCTGGAATGCTTTAGACGGCTACCCGCCTTGAGGTGCGCTTTTGAGTCGGATCGGGAGACCGTCTACCACACCATCCGCGAATGGTTTACCGACCTCGATGGATTTAACAATAATGTCCGGCCACTGAGCTTCGGAGTACCATACTTTAATACTTTTTCTTCTAGGAACCTTTTATGAAACAACAGTTTATACTTTTTTCTCCCTGCTTACTCAACAGCCCAGGCTACATGTCCGCGATCATGTTGCCAGCTCCCTCGGATGGGAGTTCCACTTCCCCAAGAGGCTCAGGGACCCAAAATAAGCATTTTATAGGGAAATCCCTATCTTATTGGGCTTCATTATAAGGGGGGTTGTATGTGCCTGTTGGGGGCCCTAGACAGGCTTACCTTTCCCCCGATGTTGTTCAGCATATTCTCTCAACTGGATAGCATTGCCGCTGGTGACTTCGAACATCAGACAATGTTCAAGATCTTTGCATTCATTGCTGACATCGCACGGCTAGGTGCGCTCATACCAATATTTATTCTGCTCTCCTACTGCTTTGCCAAGATGGGGCGACGCTGGCTGGCTTTCATACTTTTCATGATCTGCGCCTTGTGTTTTCAGATGTTCTTGACATTCGGAGAGCAGGTGCTGCACGAAGGAACACCGGTGTGGCTTTGCGTTCTGGAGGTCTCATCACAGTGGATGACATACTTCCTGACCGTGAAAGCGTCTTGGATTGCTGATGCCGTGCTTAGCAGGTGCATCCTCGGTGGCTGATGGCAAGCCAACCAAGAGACCTTCAACAGACCAGCGAAGATACTACGTATGCTTGTGAGATTGATGCAGTTGGGCGAAAGGCGCAATGACCGTTCTGCGACCGCGTTCGTTAAGCTGACACAGGTCCCGTGCTGCATGTTGTTTACTTGCGCTTCGTGTCACGGCATAATCTACATAATCAAAGTTATAGGGATATAGGCTCCGTGACCGTATGTTGCGCAAGGATGGCATTGCGGGTTGTTGTGCTGTGCCGCGTCCATGCTAGCTGATGGCTAGGCGCGCGCTACCCCCATCATAGTCACCATAGCCATCGTCACATTATTCGTGCGCTTGCAAAGCATTGAAGATGTCCAGGGACACGGACGCGCACAGATTGCTGCAACTAGCAGCACAACCAGAGCTCAGTTTGGGCTTACGTGGTTCGCAAACCATTTGTGCACAGTCGCCCGGTCATCCAGCAAACTATATATGAGAGCACCGCGACTGATGTAACGAGTTCGTACTTACAGGAGTCTACAGTCCTGGATGCCCTATACATTTCCGCCGATGTAGCTCACTTGCAGCTATGTTGCATATGGGAGTTTCCGAAAAATTAGGGGTACTCTATTTTGCGGTCCACATAGTTAGGATCCTAGTATATTTAGGGTACTTTATTGGGGTCCCTATTTTCGGAAACTCCCACATACCTGCGCGTCACTTTTCAAGGCGAGGCAGCCTGGTTTCACAGCAGATGACTTAAGGTCTTCGTACTGCGAGCGTAGAAAGGGGAAACCCGAAGCATCCTTAAACCCTGAACCGTATGCAAAGGCTAGGCCCTAAACCCTATATAAACCCTAAACCCTAAACCCTCAAACCCCAAGCCGAAAGAGCCATTGCAAGTAGAAAACAAAAAACCTAAGCGTGCCAGGCTTGTAAGGTCAGCGCTGCGAGGCTGAAGAGGTCTGTCGTCGGATCAGGAGTTGGCCTACCAGGGTGCCTTAAAGACGAAATGAACCCGGAAAGGGATCGAACAAGGAATAAGGTTCAAAAAGGACCATATATATATATATATATGTCTTTATAGACATTGGGATTATATTATAAGAGTATTGGACCCTTACTTTTCAGGGTCTTTAGATCCCTAAGTTGTGGCATCCTTGCAGTTTTGGGATCCTAGTCCAGTATGGGCCAGTCGCTTGCCGCGGGGCGCGACAATGACTGGGCAAGCGATGAGCGAGGCAATGAGGGACGAGACGTGCTCAACACATCTGAACAGCACGTGCAAAGACATCTTCAAGCCATTGTATTCATTATTGGTGTTACTACAACTGGTAATGAACATTATTTTTCTTGTTGTTATTGTTGTCATTGTTGTTATGGTTATCACTAGTGGTAAAAACAGCTGTGGAAATCCGCTCGTCGCCAAGCCTCGTAGGCTTTCGGAGCTTGGTGCTAGTCTGTCCACTCCTTGCACCCAAAGACACAACATGTCGTTCCGCTTACATAAAGCACTGCGGAATGCCGCAGGCTCTAGGCTTGTGCAATGCACGCATGAGGTCGCAACCTATACCCCAGAAAAGCACCCCTAGAGCAAGCACTCCCAATTTGGAGACGCGCCCTCGCCCGTACTTGCAGCTGTACATAGATGCTCAGGTGAAGGACGAGTCATACGTTCAAGCTGAATACCGAGTCACCGTTCAGAGCTCGCAGGTCTGTGCAAGCCTGGGAAACCTAAGAGCCAGAGAAGATGGATACCAACAGATCGTGCAGTGCAGTTCCCTGCACGAGCGAGAACTTGCATCTTCACGCCGAAAGAACACCAGACAAAACAGAGACATATTTCGAGTCTATGTCCAATGGCACCTGGCTTCTGCCACCACTGCTCGAAGGCCGGTGTTGGTTGTTTTGATGCCGACTCCATTATTCGATCGTACTGTCGCAAGTCCAGTTGTTCATTCACTGGAGAGCTCTTGAGAGTGTCGATAGTTGAGATGCCGCGCGCCTATGCATACGGAGTTCCGCCCATGTGTTCTTAAAAAGGTCTTTGCTCTTCAGTTCTCCGCTCTTGTCGTTGTCGGTTCTTTGGAAAAAACAACCAGGGCTACAACTTGAGTACGAGATGGCTGTCGCACACACTCTTTGAGTAGTTTTGCTAAGGCACTCCCACTCGGTGCACGTGCATGCATCCCAGAGCAGCAGGCTTCAGTGCATAGATAACATGAAACCCGAAATCAAGATGCACGTAGGTGCACCACTTGCTAAGTGGGAAACGCCAACAGAACCAAATGCTGAGCAACCTCAGAATTTCATGAGTCCATGATGAGAAAGCTGGCATATTATTGTGCATATATATATATATATATACATGTTATGCATGAACAAATTCAAACGTTCAGCAGACGCTTGTCGCACCAGAAGCATGTAGTATTATTGTACGCAGCAGGAAGCAGAGAAAAAAAAATATGTAGGTCGTTCATGATGCGGCCATTTTATCACGTAAAACTTCGTAGCCTGGGAACAACAGAGCAGAGGCGGTGGCCACAATTAGTAGGATCTTCCATTCCAAAACCCCCAACTTAGTCGCAGAATGCTCGGAAATCCTGTGCCCGAAGGACGTGGAGGCCGAGGTCACGGAGTCCGGAGACTACCGATGTCTGTGGCGAGGTTGCAACTTTACCCGGAGGCCCCATAGTAGTTCCTTTTTGGGATTACCCAGGGGTCCTTTAAAGGGTACTATAAGGGCTCCTTTAAGGGATCTCTGGGGTTTAGGGCTTAAGAAACTACTAAGAAGCCCCAAAGTAGTTCCTTTTTGGGATTACCTTATAGGAGTCTATAGATGAACCCCAAAAAGGAGCTACTTCGGGGCCTCTGGGTAGACTCGAGCCTGCTAGTGCTGACGGCATGTTTGATTGCGGCTGATCCTGCGCAGAAAACACTACTGGGAGTTGTAGTTTTAGGGTTTGCGGCTTTGGTTTGTTTGCGGGGTAAGGTCCCGCATGGGGTTGTTTCTG
>CAJNDT010000902.1:977017-1037017 GCA_905221615.1 Symbiodinium sp. CCMP2592
ACTATATTCCAGAACCTGTTTACGATTTATGAGGCCCATAAAATCGCACACCGCAGTCGAATCCTTGCAGACCCGTTTAAAATTGTAAACCCTAAACCCTAAACCGTTCGAGTTATCAGCCCGAGAACCTGTACGCCCCTGTAAACATGTTACAGATTAGAAGGGGCCCCCACCCTGTAATAGTGGTATAATAGGAGTATAATAGGGCCCTAATATAATCCTTATAGTCACTATTACAGGGTGGGGGCAGCTTCTAAGTTATAGAGGCGAATTCAAATTATTCAGGTCATTCAACCCTGCACCAGACCATCTGAAAGATCGCTACACAGACCCACTGAAAGCATCGGCCGCCTCATGAACCGCACTGAAAGTAGTCAGGCCCTACCCAGAGGCTCCAAAGTAGTTCCTTCTTGGGGGTTCATATATAGAATCCGAAAGGTAATCCCAAAAAGGAACTACTATGGGGCCTCTGGGTAGAGTAATCTCAGACGCTTCAGGCGAGTGGCGTCGAGCGGGCCGTGCAGCGGACAGAGGTGGCCTCATAGAGTCATGGACTTTGCAATGCAGGGTTGGGTGGAGCTCAGAACTCGAGAGTTTGTGAATGCAGGGTTTGGGGCTTTGGGAGTTGTCTGGTTTGCGTTGCTTTGGGTTTCTCGGGGTTAAGAGGGGTTTGGCAGCTAAAGGGGACTCTTGTCCGAGCATGGGAGTCGACCTGGTAGCAGAAGTGGACAAGAAATCATGTCGATGTGGTTCAAGTTGTTCTGAAAACGGTGGTGCAAGTATGTCTCATTCCGAAAGTGCTGGTATGGAAATGAAGATTTTCGCAGAATTTGACATGCCACGCAGCAGAGGCATCCTTCACGGGTGGGAAGGGCGGTCTGAACCGTGCAAGCCCCAAACTTCCCCCGTTAGCTGCCTAAGTATCCGAGTGTGAGTGCTGAACCCTAAACCCTCAGCCCCTAACCCAATTACAAGTTGCATGATATGGATTGCAACAAGCTGACGGCGCAAAGCGGCATTTTGCCGATGCATGAAGTTGGAGACAATAGTTTTTGAAGACTGCAAACACCGATGCACCAATGCTGACTGCGGAACCGCAATACGCTGGAGATGACTGCAGTGAGAACTTGAGCAGAACGGACAAAAACTGTCTGTGACAATTAGGTGCAGTGCTCTGAAGTGAATTGATTCCAACTTAGATTGCCAGTCTTGGCCTTATCAGTGCATGCACTCGAGAGATGTGAACAGAGCGAGCTGAAACCAGGCTTGACTGGAAGCAACCTCGAGGAACTGTTGAATTAGCTCCTAGTACATAAAGCGTGAATGCAGCTGATGCAAAGTCAACTGTTCTTCTGAGATACCCTGCAATGCGGGCTTCGTCCTTTCTAGGTAGGAGGGAAAAAAGCCCCTAAACCCTGTCAGACTGGTTCCATATGTCAGACCTCGCGAGCGGGCATCGACTTCCAAGCAATGCGAGAGGGGAAAAAACCCTAAAGCTTTCGAGCAAAGCCCGAGACACTCATCCCATCCCGATTGCCTTCTCAGGGCCTCTCAGACGCGGACCGCCAGTGGGTTCAACGACAGGGCTCCCGCGTAACCGCTTTGGCTTCAGGCCGGAAATCGAAGGAGTTTGGTTCGCTTAGGGTTTAGGGTCTACGTAGGGACGTAGGGCGACGCCAACAGAGCAACAACATCCTGCAGATCATTGGATAGGAAGAACTGCAGCACCCAGGCATCTGAAAGCATGGAGATATACTGAAAGCCAACTTCAGTACGTCTCCAGTGAAGCATGCAAAGTCCTCGATAAGATCAGTCATCCCTTGTAGTATGCATCACTCGTTCGTGGTTCTCATCGTTCTTGCGTTGCTCATGTGTGCATCCGCGAGGTCTCCTAAGGTGATTGAGGAAGGCTCTGCCCCAGAGCTTCGCTCGCGGCATACACTCCAAGTCCGTGCTTAACAAAGGGCCTACATAGGGTGTACATTGAGGGCCTTTATTAGGGTTCTTGAGGGTTTGTGATGATGCCAGTTGCGAACTTGGGAGCTTCGACCTTTGCTGGGATTGATAGGGTTCAGGCACATCAGGGTCAGCCTCAAAAGATGGGATTGAAACGGGAGCACTTCGAGCTTAAGTGCTTCATGTTGTCAGCGAAAGCCTAAGCTTTAAACATGTAAGATGGTTTCCAGCCGGAGCTGTTTGCTTTTCGTTTGACTGCTCATCGTAACGGCTCAGGATGTGTCGGGGTTTTCAGTTTACGCTGCCCTATAGGCCCCAAACCCTGACCCAACTGGGATCCTAGGTGGTTTATGGTTCTTGGTGACTGCCGAAACCTAAACCTATAGCAAGCCTTTATCATAGTACTGGGGTTATCATCCCTTGCAGAAAACCATGAGGAATCCTGATAGAATCCAAAAGCACGCTAAGCTAAACTCCTGACAAAATCGCGCCCGCAGGTGGCTTTGATCTGCTCAGCTCCTCGGACGACTCGCGCTTTGGGGTTTCTGGCTTCGGGCCTCGGGTTTAGAGGGGCGAATGTTGAAGGAACCATGTTCAGCCCATTTCTAACTTCTAACTAAGCCTTCTGCCGTGGTTTCCGTTTCTAGTTGTGTTGTTCTCTGTCTCTGCTTCGTCCTTGTTTCTATTTGTGTGTCTCTCTCTCTCTCTCTCTTCTCTCTCTGTTTGTGCCTCTGTCTCTTTGCGGACTCTTCTCCTCTCTCTATCTCGGGTGCTGCCCTGCACACCGATGATATCCCATCACCGTGCATCCTCCAAGCTTTGCGTTGCTTCTGGCCGAGCCTGAACCGCTGTCTAGCTCATCACAGGTTGCGAGGAGTAGGTTGGTTCGGGTTACAGAAGAATAGCAAGTCCAGGCAATACCGGCAGTGTAGGGGATTTTCTGACTATAGGACAGGATTTAGGGGGTGGTACATGTTTTCTACAATAAGTATAGGTGGAACCCCCCAGGAAAGAATGGGTATATATACATATATATATATATATATATACATATACATATACATACATACATGCATGTATATGTTTGTGCACATACGTTTTTATTTACATGTGTATACGCGTATAGAGTGTACCAGGCTTCTGTATTACCTCAGCTCGAAGAGTCTAAGAGAATGCAGGGCTGATCCTGCACTGTCTGCATGCAGGGCCCGGTCTGTGGATCGTAACAGCGTCAATCACCATCAAGAGCCAGGCTTTAGGGTTAAGGTGGGGTTCGGGATCTATAGCATGGTCGGGAAGATCTCTATTTGACACTTGCTTCGAGCTGTGCTTCAGACCAAGTTCTCTGGCTGCAACTCCGGCTGAAAATGAGACAAGCTGACCCATGCACTCTTCCCAGGAGCATGTCACTGTATCCCAGACGCCTGAGCCCCTCAACAGTAGACTTTAAGCCTTGAGTCATTGAGGAAATACCGGACCTTTGCGCGACTTTCTGGAGCAGCACCTTGGGCGCGACTGGCACACGCAACAGTCGGGCCTGGATCCAGGCACGTTTCCGAAGTTCCCTTGCGCGTTGGGGCTTAACATAGCAGCCCCAATAACTAGATTTGTTCCATGCACCTCTCCCTCCGTGCCTGAACATTGAGTACATGGATGCGGAGCAATCATAACCACATGACTTCTGCTATAACTTCTCTGGCCCATAAGGCTTGAGGGAGGTTTGGACGGGCCCTACATGCGTTACCCATGAAGCCGTCACCCTTGCACACGAAGTGCGAAGGCCCGATCACTCTTTCTTCAAGCTTCGTCGGCTAGCCGTTGCGCGTCACAGTCGCCGGGCTCTTCTGTCGTCGTGACCGCCTTCGTCGTCGGAGTTATGCCAGTTCTGCTCTGCCGTCCCAGCAAAAACCTCATCTCGGGTTAAGTTGAATGCAAAGTTAAAGGCTTCTGTATCTTTCCGATGGTACATTGCAGCAAGGTTCTGAAACGCTGGGAGACTTGCTCGAGTGATTACAAGCATGACAGGAGCGGTGGATAGATGGGTGGACGAACGGGAGATTCCTCCTGACTCGCGGCCGCAGGGAGAGCGGCAAAGTCTTGTGTTACAAACTACTACCTATAGTCTCCATTGTAGTTCCTTTTTTGGGTTACCTTATAGGATCCCTAATATATACTTGGTTAAACCAAGAAAAGGAACTACAATGGAGACTATAGGTATATTAGGGTCCCGCATTTTCGGAAACTCCCAAACCGGCCTAGAAGTCTAACGTTCAAGCATCGTTGCGGGCAGGGCTGTAACGAAGAAGGACTCAGGCTAACAGCAGCATCGGGTAAGCTGCGCAGCTTGACGAAGAAAGCATGTAGAAGTCGGAACAATTGGTAATATTCTGCCCTCACGGTCCCCATATAGATATGCTATATTGTCACCAAAGGCCTGTTCGATGCATTCACGCCATAATTTGGGATTGCAAAAATTGCGCATGCCATCTGGAACCAGCTTAGCAAGCACTCCGACCCAAGTGCGCTTCCCTGCGCTTCCCGGGCGGCGCGATACATTGCCCCGCTGTTCTGATGCATCCGGTGGACTATGGCCTTCTGCACGCAGAGAACCTCAGTGTATGGGACAAGATGGAAGAGAAGCAGCTTTTGGGTGCCACAGCCAGGAGATGTTTCCAATACTTCAGCTTCGCATCGGCAGGCTTCCTGTGGGCTCTGTCGACTTTGTGTATTTGTGTCTACGGTGCAGTTTGTCCGAATGTGGGCCTAGTCGACGTGTACGGTGGCAAGGCCACTCGCATGGTCGCGCTGATGGTGGGTTTGGCCAGCATGTGTTCCATGAGCGCAACAAAGGCAGCCAAAAACCTTTTGGAAAGCAGGGAATTTGGACAGTTGCTGACACATTACGAAACTCAACGAGCTGAAAGCGCCATCTCGCAGCGCGATGTTCATGATTATGGCTTCGAGTGTCCAGGTCAATCTGTCTTGCTTTGGTTGAAAGATGCTATGCTCTATGGCCTAGTGTTCGGTATCTCACTTCGCCCCACCTTCGCATCAGATAAGAGTTACTTCATAGGCTGCCTCATGTTGGTTGGATGGATGGCGGTCTATTCACCTGGCTACAAACATGTCTTTCGTCAGGTCAAGAAATTGAGCAAGTGCCTCGTGCAAGAGCTCATAGATGACATACATGATGGCCCTGAGAATTGGAATGGCTCCGGAAAGTTCTGGCAGGACATGACGAAGAAGCACCACCGTATGGATCTCAAAATTGAGAGTGCCTGGATGCTTGCCACCTGGGTTGTTGTACCTGATGTGGCTCATCTGGTGCTTTCTGTAATGATTGCTTTGGTGGCTTGCTTGTCTGCAGCCGTCCACAGTACGAGCGTGGTTATGGCTCTTGCCAGCTTGCTTGGTATGGGTTTCGAAGTGCATGGCTTTGCACGAAGACTGCAAGAGATGGCCAGCATCACGCGCATGTGCATGTCAGCAGCCGCTACAAGCAAAAGCATCATGTCGCTGGCAATCGCACAGTCCGGCCCCAGTCCCTATAGCCCGGATGTTATCAAGAAAGCCGGCTACGACGATGTTGGTGATGAACGCACAGACCACGCACTCTTTCTGGCATATTTGAAAGCAAACCAATGTGGAGTAGAAATATTTGGTGTTTTAATTGATTCGGAGTTGATCCTGCGTGTTCTGGCCCATGTTGCCACCGCATTCCTTGCGCTACTCTCCTACCTGCTGGCCACCCTCGATATCCATGAAGAGGATGTGATGCTGGCACTTCAGCATTTAACAAGCGTGATCCCTTTCAAATTTTCCTAGCCTTCGCTCACTTTCAACATCTTATGTATCTGTCCGCCAGCTCCTGGAAAACATAGGAGCAGCCACGCCAAGCAAAGTTGTTCAGACAATCTGTGCAAGCCGTAGGCGTAGCAATTGCGGCATTGTGGAGCGATGTGGAGCTTTAGTCTGAGTCTTTTCCAGATTGGTCGCAAGTCTCGACAGTCACTCAGCCAAATTTTCAAGTCAATTAGAGACCGTGAATGCACCTTCGACGGGCGCCGTGTGCTTTGAGATATTCCTGCTGCGGGGACTCTTTAATTTTGCTGCATGTTGTTAAAGCTGATGGAATATGTGCAGTCTGCCTGAGATTCATGTGCCACGTCCGAGCCAACAGAGCCGGGAGCCTTGATTGCAACAAAAATCGATGACTTCCCGCTGGGCCTTGCCTGTATATGAGTCCTGACCTAACAAACTATCTGGAAGCGCTCAATGCTGAGGGTTCGCGGGGCCAGGCTCGTTTCAGACTTTACGAGCTCGTTCTGGCGAAGCTGTTGATGCCCCGAACGATCCTGGCATGCACCGAAACTCCCCCATCCTTGAAACCCGGAAAGCCAATGTCCGTGCAGAAGTTACTGATCCCAAACCCTAAGACTAAACCCTTAACCCGGAAAGCCCATAGAAAAAGTTCCCTAAGCCCTAACCTACGAAGTTCGTTCTCTTTTAAGGAAAGCGTCTTGCCCGGCAGCGGCCAGCCTCTTGGCCTGCGAGAGGGCGAGGTGTGGCAGTGTCCGATCTGCCTGACAGGGCCGGGAGGCCCAGTCGGGCTGAGGCCCAGGCGGACTTAGAATCCAAGGGTAAACGGAGGGACCCTTAATAGTAGGTATATGCCCTTAATATGGCTATTTTACACCAAAAAATCAAAAATAGCCGATTATAGGGTCGGGTCCCCATTAAGGGTCTGTTTATTTTCGGAGTTCGGGACAGCTGTGAGGTGTGTTTTTCATGATGGTTGGTGTTGGTTTGTTTGGCTTTTCTATGGTTTTCCCGGGCTCAGTGGCTTCTTGGCGCGGTGCGTGCCTATGGATTCTCAAAAAGGGGTAGCCCAATTCTCATCCAGTCTTTGTTTGTGCACATGGGTAGAAAACTGCGCCTACTTCTTGCTTCTTCTTTCAGGTGAGAGGGGGGGGGGTGGGATTTGGAGGTGGGGGGGTTGATGACGTTCTGTGTTTCAATATACACTTCTGTGTCTTTGGGCGGGAAGCAGTAGATTGAAAGTAACACTGTCGAACATACCGAAAGTACCACGCCTGTCACACGAAACTGGGTTTGACACAGGATTGAGAGACTAATGAAGCAGCAGCAGTAGATTCTCAATCCTGTGTGAGGCCGTGTTGCGTGTGACAGGCGTGGTACTTGCGGTGTGTTCACCACCCAGAGGCCCAATAGTAGTTCTTTTTTGGGATTACTTTATAGGATTCTATATATGAACCCCGCAAAGAACTACTTTGGGGCCTCTGGGTACTTTCGATCTACCACTTCCCTCCGAAGAGCCTCACCAGGCCGCAAGAGCGACCGGCGTGTCCAAAACGCCAGGTTTAAGCGTTTCCAAACTGCAAATGCAACAAAAGTATGCCTGTTTGGTGTGGCAGGCACGGTAGAATTGATTCAAAGAAAATCGTTTGCTTCGAAAGGTCCAGTTATCCCCCCCTGAGATTGTCTGTTGATGGAATCACATCCTCCAAATTCCCACTCTGATTCTTGCAAGCCGACGCGGTAGGGTTTGGTGCCTTCAGCTCTTTCGGTGAAGGTCTTGAGGGTCCCTAGCTCCGCGAATTTGGGATACGATGCCTTCGGTATCGGGCTGTTGGGGTTCAAAGCCGAATGCAAGGAGATTCGGGTTGACTTGCGGGTGTTGGCTCAATCGGACAGAATTTCGGGGATTGGGGAATTGGGATGCCTGTGTTGTTGAAAAGAGGCCGTGGGGTCTCTGGAATGAGTTCTACACCCCCAACAGCTCGTAAGCCAGCTTTGGAATGAGGGCAGCGATTGGGGTTTGTCATGGTTGAGGGACTTAGCTTTCACGTTTTTCCCATGAATTTCGCCTCGCTTAAAGTCTTGGACCTGAGATCAGAGATTTGGGATCCGTCCTGGTTTTTGCTGTGCAGTTGGGTTTGGGTTGTTGAGTGCAGTCAGGGTAGCTTCTTGCGGCTCAATGGACTCTTTCGCAAAGTGGAAACTTAACTTGAGCCCCGGAAGTTTGCACCAGGTGTGAGTCCAGCAACTGCGGGAGCAATGATGGAGCATCGGATCAAGGCGACCGTAAATCTCATGCATACAGGGCCGGGCATTCAGCCTCACAGAAAGAGGCTGCAAATGGCAATGCTTACACCTGTCTGTCAATCTGTCTATCTACGTGTCTCTCTGATTGTCTGATGATCCATTATCGATGTCTGGCTAGCTGGCTTGTTGTCTACCTATCTCGTCGATGCTGCAAGAAGGTAGCTAAAAATTAGTTTCATCAGCGGAGGACGGCGCATCTGTCTACTCTGCGACAGTGACGGCAATGCCTGGCACGTGTTCCACAAGACCTGCGCCAAAGAATGGCTTCTTGTCTGTCCGAGCTTTCAGCAGGTAGGCAGTTGCAGGCCCAGTTCTGGCCCCCAAGCTTGGCAATGACCTTGAACTAGACACTCGACTCGGGCCGCTTAGTAGTCGCGGGGTTGTGGGTTGGGATTCTACGGAACCCAAACTTCTGAACCTCACTAATTATCCAAGTCAATGGCCAAGGCATTCCCCTACTCAAGAATGGGTTTTCCTGTTCTCGTGCGGGTTCATTGCTGAGAGCAAGCGAGCGAGAGAGACAGAGAGAGAGAGAGAGAGAGACCTAGACCTTCAGAAAGAAAGAAAGACAGAACCAGAGAGAGACCAGTCTGAGAAGTAAGTACTGAGACACCCAGAGGGTTGGGTAGACGGTTTGGGATTGCAGGCTTTGCCATGCGTTTAGCTTTGTGAATTGAAATCTCTAGCGTCTACTTGAGAAAGAGCCTGTCTGGCGACCTTGACTCGTAGACTTCAGCGTTTTTGAGTAGGGTTTCGGGATTCCGGGTCATCCCGAGCTGAACATGTGGGAGGACAAAAACAGGCCGGCAAGCACAATCCCTGGAATCTTTAAATCTTTATGCCCCAGCGTCCAAAGGAGCTACATGCTTAGTCTATCTGCTGCTGCTTTATCGATCGAAACATCTATGTGTGTGCGTTTTTGTCCGTCCGTCTAAATGTCTGTCTGTCGTCTTTCTCTCTGGCCCGCCTCCCTCTGGCTCTCTGTCTTTTTCTCTCTCTCTCTCTCTCTCTCTCTCTCTCTCTCTCTCTCTCTCTCCCTGTCTCTCCCTGTCTGTGCTTCCGTGCAGGTTGCATACACCCATGCATGCGCACAGATCTAGCACGATCTAGCTGCATCCATGTTTGGCGTCCGCATAAAGAGGATTACCCTGCTCGGCGTTCTCGCCGCCCGGGAACTTTTATCACAACCCTACAACACGGAATTATGTACGCTGATTTCCCGAAGCCCGAGTCGAATTCAAGCACCAACCGACCAACCTGAAAAAAAACGGCATCCGGTACGACTCGATCCCATCACACTCCCGGAAGGCTACAGCGAAGTGCCACTTGCCCTTTGCGCCTGACCTGTTCAGGGGCTTAGGGTTTAGAGTTCCGAGTTTCTGTGACACGGGGCTTCAGGGTCTGGGATTGAAGGGTTAGGGCTGACAAGTTTTATTGTCTTCTTGGGCTTGTGGCACTTAATTACAATAAACCTAAAAGTTGTCAAGCTTGATTGACCCTGTGCCTGGTTTGCGGGCTCTTGCTTTCTTTCAGAGTCCTGAACCCTGCACCTTACCCAAAACTGCGCAGAAGCCCTTACACTCCAACCCGTACATCGATGATGTTCTGGTTGTCAGGTTGTAGCCTAACTAGTCTCAGCACTTTTGAACCGAGAGACCTCAGCGTTTGGAGTGCGAGTTGCGAGAGCGTAAAGTCAATGATGTTCCGAAACTGTTGAAGTAGAAAGCATGGGAGCCAAAAATCATAGATGTTGCTGTCGGCTTTCTAGTTGAGCAATTTCGGATGCTGTGGGTTCGGGGAAGGCTTCGAGCTCAGGGCGCAGGGAGCTCGGGGAGGTTTGTTTCAGTTTTGGGTTTCAAGATTTTGGGGTTTAAGGCTGGGGCTTTGGGGTTTCTGGTTTTGGGATTTACGGCTTTGGGTTTCAGGTTGTGAGGTTTGGGGTTTCAGGTTCTGGGGTTAATGGCTTTGGGTTTCAGGTTTTAGGGTTTTGGGTTTCAGATTTAGGGATTTCAGGGTTTTGGGGCTTCAGGTTTCGGATTTTCGGTTTCTGTGTTGGGATTCAGGTTTTCAACACTGGTGTAAGGAGCTATACGTCAGGTTGGGATTCAGGTTTTCAACACTGGTGTAAGGAGCTATACGTTAGAAGGGGGCCCCCACCCTGTAATAGTGACTATAAGGATTAGATTAGGGCCCTATTATAATCCTTATAGTCACTATTACAGGGTGGGGGCAGCTTCTAAGCTATACGCCCACTCTGGGACCTGATTGCAGGGTCTCTCCCTGCTTGGTGTGTGGAACGGCGAGGTCACATGGAAGTTTCCGAGAATCACCGCCTCGCACACCTGTAGGCCATATCTAGCGTTATCTAGCGGAGCACGAGTTGTCCGAGAATAGAACGCAGGTAACATGCCTTCACTGACTTGAACGTGACGGCTCCCAGGTGCCGCAAGGAGCTCACCATCGTCTGACGTCAGTGGCAGATAGGGGACATGGACGCGAAGTTATACTTCCAGCTTGCAATCCTCATTTTCTGCGTGACTTGTGAAGTGCAATCGCATGTGTCGCAAAATCTAGCCGACCAGTTCGGGAAAAATGCATTGCTCCCGACATGCGAAGAGACGAGACCTCTTCTTCTGACTTGTTACTATAAGGGGCCCAAATAATTGCCAATACTATTGCGGGGGTTCCTTGTTATGATTATAGTATCAGATACCCGCAAACCCTATTCAACTATTCTGATTATTCAGGCCCCTACATTAGGCCATTAGGCCGGTTCGAGCTTTCTTTCCTCGGATGGTATGTTCTTAGGCCCTTCGCGGTGGGAGCCGGGCGCGAAGCGCATATGTGAGGGATGATAAAAATCACGGAGAGCAGTTTTTAAAGTAGATGCGCTCGGAAGGTGAGAGCAATCTATTTCCTTGTATATAAAACGATAAGAGTGAAATGAAACGATAAGGAATATGAGACACATCCAACAGTTTCAAATTTCAAAGTCATCCAAAGTATTGTACAACGATAAGAGTAGAACAAAACGATAACGCTGTTGAGGGACAAGCAGATGGATACGGAATTTCCACGCATCCTCATGTCGAGAGAGGCTTAGGTCCCGAACCCTACCATTTAGGGAACCGGCTTCATTATAAGGGGGGTCTATATGGGATTTCCCTTGGGCACGGCCCCCCACTCAGTAACAGTTGGATAATATTCATAATCTAGTTATAGATATATAAGGCCCTTAATAGTAGCCTTATTATAGACTCTTACTGTATGGGGGCCGTCCCCAAGATTTCCCTATTCTCGTTTGTGCTTGTGTGCTTTTTTGGGGCCCGAACCATGGGCTGATAAGCTGATTCAAAGGGGAGAAGGAGGGACCCTTAATGGGGACCCCTACCCTATAATAGGCTATATAATGGGTATATAATGGCTATATTAAGGGTATATACCTAGGGGTCCTTATTAAGGGTCCCTCCTTTTACCCTTGGTCTGATTCATGTCGGAATATGGGAGTGTCCGAAAATAGGGGACCCTTATATAGCACCCTAAATAGTAGAATCCTTACGATAAGGACCCTAAAGCAAGGTACCCCCCTAATTTTCGGAAACTCCCCATATGTTGGGCAAATCTGTTACAGACGGTTTCGGGTCCCGGATTTGCAGTTCCAGGTTCAGCTGGATGAGACCATGGCCCAGACCTCGTGTGGGAGTTTCCGAGAATTAGGGGTACCTTATGTTGTTTTGGGGGGGTCCTTATAATAAGGATCCTAGTATCCAGGGTACTATATTAGGGTCCCCTATTTTGGGAAACTCCCGTGTGAAGATCATCGCCCAGCTGGCCCCTTTAATTTGCTCACTGCTGCATTTTGGATCTTAGGCGTGCTGTTTGGAACATCCAACACTGCATGCTAGCTGCTGGCTGATGCAGGGGTACATAACCTAGGGACCGCACTCTATGCTAAGCATAATATCATCTACCAGCGCACACGCTTCTGCCTGTGCGGCACATCAAGATGGCATGGCACGTCCTGCTGCGAAACGGCCTCTGCAAGTTTTGCACTCCGATGGAAACCTCTGTGGTGCGGGGGGTGCATGCCACGTGGTCGAGTATAGCATTCCGTGTCATTCCGTGGAGACAGTTCTCGATGATTATTGAAGCCAAACTGCTTCAGCCAGCCCCATATGTTTGAAAACGGTGGCGTCCCTATTAGCTGCATTCGTTTTACGGTATAGTTATAGGAACAGCAGCAGAGTAAGAATAGGTTTGATAGTAGGATCCCCCAAAGTAGTCGTAAATGCAAAGAAGAAATCCAAGTTCGAGCGGCACGCAATTTTGGGGGTGCTTCTGACTACTCCTAGGATGCCCAGCAGTACCCTTATTCCCTTTTGTAGTCCTAGGTTCCTTATAAAGTTACCCAATACCAAAAAGGTTCCTTATAAAGTTACCCAATACCAAAAAGGGAGCCCTTATTATTCCTAGGTTACTGGGCATCCTAGACTCTTCCCTCACGACTCTTGGGCTTCCTTGCGACTCTTGGGCTCCCTTGCGCGCATCGGCCTTCACTAGCCATTTCCCAGGGTGCAGGGCTTAGGAAATTAGGGCTTTTTGGAGACGTCAAAAGTGTCTTTAAGTCCTATGCGAGCAACCGCTATGATGCAGGATCCTCTCGAGCATCTTATAGTATATTACTATATGGTATTGTATGTGGTCTACAGCCCTTGTATGCCCAAACCCCATGCCGCCGAGGCCCTAAGCCCTTCGCCGCTCTGACTCGTAAATCTATTTGATACTACAGCTTGCAACGCAATGATCCCCAGCTGGACAGACTTCGTCCCGGAATGAAGAAGGCCCTAGTAACTAGTAAGCAAAGCCTTTGGTAACACTATTCTTGGGAGTTCCCTGTTCCCAGTTGTTGTAATTTTTGCTAACATCTGTGACCCGCAGTTCCGTGACAAGTAAAGCATATTGTCACTGAGTTATATCCCTCTTTTGGGAGCTTAATAAATGTATCAAATTACCTCAGTAAGGAAAGGATAGGGGTCATCGTAACTTGAAGTAAGTTCTTCAAGAACAGCCACCTCAAACCCTAAAGCCTAAACCCAACACTAGGTATTCCGACTGTAGCAAGAAGGAAAAGGGCCCTCAAAAAAAACAAAAACAAACAACACAGCAGGGGTAGTGGAGCTAGTTGTGCACCCGAAAAAAGAGACCGAGTCCGAGTTGCGAGGGTGTAGACCTATAACCCTAAACCCTAAAAAAACTAAACCCTAAACCCTAAAACAAAACCCTAAACCTATAACCCTAAACCCTAAAAAAGAAACCCTAAACCCTAAACCCTAACACAGCAGGTGGAGAGGCTGCGTCCCCGATGCCCTGCTTTGTTTCTGAGCGGTGCAACCCCGGGGCCCTTCTACCACAGCATCCCGGTCGCAGCTTACAGGTGAGCATTGACAAGAGGCCCCATGGTAGTTCCTTTTTGGGATTACCTTATAAGATTCTATATATGAACCCCGAAAAGGAACTACTTTGGGGCCTCTGGGTGGGCCTGTTTTGTGGGATTGTGAAAGATTCTTGGAGGCTTCTTCTCTGCATTTGCGGGGTTTAGGTGTCAAGCGTTTCGGACCTTTTTCAGGGGATTTTGGGACAGGCTTGGAGAGCTGCTGAACCCTAAACCCTAAACCCTAAAACATATGCCTCGCCTGGATTGTCCGAGTGTGAGCGCCGAAACCCTAAAACCCTAAACCCTATGGGTAAGTTTCAAGCTTCGGTTGCAGCGTGGCGTAGGCTTCGGGCCAGGGCATTGGGCTCTCGGGCGAAGGTTGCTAAGTTTCCCAATGTTATTCCTTAATTCCCGAGGCTTGTCCTTAAAATCTACCTGAAAAGCCTTGCTAAGGAACTTAACAGCTTACAATTTTAAAATCTACCTGAAAAGCCTTATTAAGGAACTTAACAGCTAAAAATTTTAAAATCTACCTGAAAAGCCTTATTAAGGAACTCAACAGCGAAGGTCCATGGCACAGGGTTTTGGGTCGAGGTTTTGGGAGCTCTGAATGGTTATCAGAGGGAGGGCTCGAGGCAGGACTTCAAGCACACGCGGAGGATAGCGTATGCAGAGTAGGTAACTCAAAGGGTCCTAGGTACTGTTGTGGGGGATACTTCCCCAAATCATAATAGTAATTCCTAATATAGAAACCCTACATTCTACTATATAGGTACTTTGGACCCTTTGGGTAAGTAGATAATCAGGTACGTGTGCCTTGATGTGGGTTCCAAAGTAGATACATGTGGGTGGCTGTCGAAATTGTGGTCCTTTTTGGGTACCCTAAATAATGGGTGCCGTGTTATAATAAGAACTCCAAAAGGGACCCTCATCTTGACAACCACCCATGTGTCACTAGATTGTTTGGACCTTCAGCCAGGCCATCCGCATGTGCCAAGCGAGTTTGACCATCTGGACTTCAGCATGGAGGCACAGGTGAAGGCGAACATCAGCACCATTCACAAGATTGGCAGATCTGTGGCAGACTACTCTGACGAGTTGCCGTTCGGCGTGGCTTGCCTTGTGATTGCAACGTCCCAGCATGAATGTAACGTAGGGGTCTTACTACGGCCGTAGACTAAGGTTTTGGGGCATAAACTCCCTTTGGGACGGCAAGAGCATGTAACTAACTACCACGTATTCGGACCTCGAGCATGCATGCTCGGATCGGAGAGTTGAGCATTTCTGAGCCAGGTGGCGTCCATGGAGTGGCTGCGGTCTCCGCAGATACTTCATTGGGTTTCGGGCAATGCGGGTGGCTTCGAAGCGAACCGTCGTGTGGTGGAAGAGTTTGGTCCAGCAGTCTCGAGAGACCATGGCATGGACAAGCATGAGACGCTGGGCGTGGTAGAGGCTCCTTGTGCCAGTTTCGCAGCATGTGCGCTGTAGTTGGTGCGGTTATGTACAAGCGCATGACGTGCAATTGAGCTTATGCATACATACGTACATACAGGCGCATATTTTCGGATTCCCCAAGCGACATCTGACACTTCTTTCGAGGTTGGCGACAATGTGAGTGATCGCCGCTTTCTTTTGGAGACCTTCGCCATGTTTTCCCTTGAAGGCATCAGTCGAGGTGATATGCCCGCCCGGAGTTTGCGCATCGATCCTCGGTACTGATTTGGGAGCTGTCTCTGACTTTCAAGGTTTAAGGTTTTCTGGGAAACCTTAACTATAAATGGCTTCGGTGGCTGTTGAAATTGAAGCCTACCAGAGGGGGTAAACACTTTATAGTGCTAGTCCACAAGGTTCCCAATAGAGTTCCACTCGATTATGATAGTATATAAGAACTATAGTCATAGTATAACAAAGTAGAACATAGTCCAACGGATCATACTCTAATCTATTCTAAATTATCCCGATATGACTAATTACAAAGTATTCGGTACCATACGGTACCCCAAGACCCTATTCTAAGGATATCAAAGAGGAGTTTGACCCCAAGTTTTTCATGCCCTATGTACCAGGCCATTACCCGCAACCTTCTGTGGTGTGGAACGGCTTCGGGGTTTATTGATTTTAATTAACAGCACTGGTTTTTAAAACAAGTTTAGGTTATAGATAGTGAATAGGGTTTGGCGTATGCAACAGAACGTGGTCTTTACATCTGATATGACTACGGTTGGGAGCATATTATAGGACTTTAGATGGTTTGACAATTTCGAGTTTTTAAGAGCTAGAATATGAACAGGGTGTAGGGTATACTGTACTGAACCCTAGACCTTCCGGGCTTGAAAGGCTAGAACGGGAGTTCGCGGTGCAGTGACACGTCCACGGACGGTGTAAAACATGAGTTTTGCATTTGGAGGTTTTGGGATTGTATGGGGTTTGGGCAGACGAGTGCAGCCATGATGGAGGTACAATTTCCAGCCAAAAAACAATGATCTCTGCTTTCGCTGCAAAGGGGCATAAAATGGGTTGTGCATGGTCCTGCCATCACCACCAAATTCTTAGCATACTAGACCGGTTGCCCGAGATATCCGGTGTGCGGAGACTCGAAATGAACAAGTTGCCTCACCCAGAGCTAGGGCACCGGTTCCCAAAGAAGATTGCCATACGGGGGATCCTTGAAGGCTTAGGACCCCTACCTTTGTAAATCCAATCCTTGTCAGCCCTCAACTCCCTTAAGCCCCCGCCCCCCTTTAACCCCCCCCTTAAGCCCCCCTTTAAGCCCCCCTGAGCAGGCTACTTGGTGTATGGGCAAGCCGATCTGGCGATTTTCTCAATCAAGGCCGCGCCCGAGGAAAGCTGCTCCAAGGTTCCGAATGACGGGGCCCAGCAGGTCAGCATCTGGGTCCTTAGTCAGGATCTGTGGGTAATCTTCCAAAGTGGGTCCCTGTCTGGGTCTCCGAAATAGGACGGCACCTGAGAAAGTTACCCTTGGTATCTTCAGTTTAGTGACAGTTTAGTGGTGCCCTTCAGTTCAGACAACTAGACAGAGCGATACAGACACATGAGACATAGAGAGCCAGAGAGATAGGCAGATAGATAGCTGGCTAGCAGGCTAGGTAGGTAGAGAGATAGATAGATAGATGGCTGGCTGGGGGTGGGGGGTGGGTGGGTGGTGGGTGGGGATGGGGGTGGGGATGGGGGTGGGGCGGGGTGGGTGGGTAGGGGGCAGGTAGGGTAGGGCAGGGTGGGGTAGTAGGGTAGGGTAGGTTAGTGGTAGGGGATGGATGTGGATGGATGGATGGATGGACGGATCGACAGGTAGATAGGTAGATATGCAGGTAGGTAGGTAGGTAGATACATGTGCGTGTATATATATATATGTATATATATATATATATATATAGATACGTGATCCGTATGCTTCTCCTCTAAACATAGGATCTTCACCAGAAGCTTCCTCATTAGCAGGAAAGAGCCCAGGCATGCTCTGCGACGAACTATTGCAAGTACTCGAACGCCTTGGAAGCAGCTTCGATGATGTGATTGTTGGCTGGGCTCGAGTGCCGTTCCTGAACGAATCTGTGCTGCATTTGTATCAGTGGTGGTCGTGAGAATTCCGCTCAAGATGTGGTTTTTCTTCGCCCCTGGCTTTGGCACCCCAGAATGTCATACGGACCCTTACGGGGTAGGGTACTATACTTCCTTAAATAGGCCTTATTTCGTCCTTGTTATAGGCATTCAGGCCCCCTACCCCCCGATCCCCCCTACCCCCTTTAAGGGTCCCTATGACTTTCCAGGAAGACGAAGAAGCTGTGTTGATGACCCGTTCCAGAAAGGGCCTCACCCGACCTCTCGCAGAATCGGTCTTGGGCCTTGCATCTTCCGACCAGCTGCAAGGTAGGGCTTTGGGACATTTTGTTTTCCCTTATTGGGCTTAAGAGGATCTTATTTACTAATATTTTCGAAGGCTTTAAAAGCCCCACCTAGGCTGGGGAATGCAAGTGAGGGGGTGCCCTGGCGTCTGGAATATGTCATCGTGGCGCAGATTCCCCACACTGGCTAGATCTGGGCGATGATTCGTAGACACGGGGGAGAACGAAGCAGAGCGAGGAGGGCGTGCTGTTCTACTGTGCAGGCTGATTCGTCTTCCCTCGCAACATGAAGAGCCAAAGCTATATGCTTGCAACCTCTGCAGTTCCACCCTGCCATGCGAGTCCTTGATTTGGCAATGCCGGCGGCAAGCTTTGAAAGTTCCGTGGCTTGTGCTTGTGCTGAGCGGGGACAGAGTTTCTTGTGCCTGCTGGTGCAAATCATACTTTGGGGGTGTGCACTGCCTGCATGCTGCAGAAATGTTGGCACAATATCATGACGATGTGCGTTCTGCGAAAGTAGTTCAACCACACAGGCACAATTAATCCATTACTGCTGCAACATGCAGCGCTGCAGGGTAGGTCCGTCATTGACCCTGTCGCAGGGTGTCATTATGTGGAAAGGGGGCGCCGGGAATCGCAATCGCTTCCGGGCCTTTTGGCTCTCAACACGCACCCACTTGGCTCCCTCAAAGACTCAAGCTTGATTTTCTGGCTAACAGTAAGGGTGAGGCCCAGTGCCTCCAAGATCGCATCAACCTTCGTCGGGCCTTGCACCCGAAACCTTAACCTGGTGCCCTCCACCTTGGCTTGGAACTCCTCAATAATAGACTACGACGACGACTACTACTGCTACTACTGTGACCAGAAGTAGTATCGGCGGTCCGTACATTCACACCAGACCTGGCATGGGTGGTTGCAAACGGGTTGTGGAAGCATTTGTTTGCATGCAGTTTGACAAGTTGGATGATTGAAATCTAGTCAACAAGTGAATTGGGTTTGGTGATAACACTCAGAGGTTGTCGCTATCCAGATGACGTCACCGAATACTCTGGTCATGTGTTTGCAGCTCGACACAAGACAGTTAAGCCCGGTTATGTGCACGACGGTGCGAAGCTTACAGGCAGCATGACAAAGATTTTAAACATGGGCTTCTGTGCTAAACTCGAGCACACTCTTCCTGCAGTGGATTTCATGTCAAGGCAAACCTTTCGACGCGCCAGGTAGCTTGTCAATATAAAGGCTATACTATTTTGGGAGTTCCTTATTATGATTGTAGTATAATGGGCCCCAAAACCCTATTCTAATTATTAAGGCCCCTATGTTTTTGTACCCTTATAGTATTCCTCATAGTACCCCTTTCAAAAGGAACCCAATTTTCAGTTATGAAGGCCCCCTTTATTAGGGCTTCGGAAGCAATTTCTGCCAATCCCGGAGTCTTCGCATGGAGCTCCGGCAGTGATATGCGAGATGCGAGGAGCCTGCTTCGCCAAGGCATGGACTTTGTGGGGTTTTGGGTTTAGGGTTTATAGGGCTTTAGGGGGATTCAGGGCTTGGTGCATGTCAGTCCCTGCTCAACAAAAAGGGGGGTTCAGGGCTGCTAGCTTTCAAAATTCCGATGACTCTTTGCCGCTTCTGTGCTCTCTTCTTTGCGGCAAGTTTGCAGTGCCCGTTCGCAGCCATCTGGCCAGAGCTCAGCCAATCCTGGCCATTATCTTTTTAGCTTCTAGCTCGCAATACTGCGATGCAGAAGATGTGGTGCCCACGATCCTGCTGGGCCATCTGGCGTTGAGCTCAGATTCGAGTGTCGCGTTGGGCAGCCAAGCACTCGACTAAAGCTTCGCACCTGGACTGTCAGGGCATTGCTGCCCCTCACTGCTACAATGAAGCTGATGCAGGCACGGCTGTCATGGAGGGGCATGTGCGCCCAGATTTGCTGCAAGGTACTTCCGTGCTGTTGCCCCCTGCTACGCCACTGACCCTATCCAATGCAGGAGTTGAACACTTCTGCAATGACGGTGGCTTCGCGCGACTCATGGCCTTTTTCCGCCATTGGGGACTTTGTGTCGGATGCTGTAGGCGAAGTTGGCGACACCGTCGCCATGATTGCCAATGCAGGCAGCTAGGTCGCATAGTGTAGTCAGAGAAGTCTTGATGAGTTCTTGTGCATCCGAGCCATGTTTTGTACGTCCCGAGATCAATTCAGGCTTGAATGTCGGCACAGTTACGGCCAACGCCGCCCTAGTGGTCGGGACTCAGTTCGTGACCTCGCCGCCCCTGAGCTGGGACGAGCTGACAGACCTCCACAGCTTAGTGGACGACACCATTAAAAAAACCGCCATGCAGGCCGGACCATTGCATTCACCATTTCTGCGAAATCCGCTTGTGCGAGCAACAGCGGGTCGCCTGCGTGGGGTCATGCTGGAGCATGCGAAGAAGACCGCCGCTGAGGGTCGCAAACTGGCCGGGGCAACGGGACATCACCTGGCCCAACGTGCCCAGGAATCTGGGCTCAAGTTACGGGATTTAGTTTGAGTTACTTGAATTATAGTTCTCTAATTGCCCTAGGCCCCTATTACATGGTAAATTAAAATTACGTCCTTCAACAAGAGCCCAGGAATTGGGAGTGCAGGCTGACCAACTTGGGCCTCTAGCCATGGCAATTGGGCTCGGCCCATTTTGGGACAGGCTGAAGGACACCATCAACTGCCTGGCCAACCAGAACCTCCCCACTCTTTGCGAGATTCTCATTGGCCACGAGTGCGATTGCCGTGCTGGCAGTTATGTCCATCTCGACGAAGGTGGCCACCCAGACTGGGTGGACATGAGGTGGGTGGCTGTCAAAATTATGGTCCCTTTTTGGGTCCCGAATATAATACGGCACCTAGTATATTCAGAGTGCCCACAAAGGGACCCGTAATTTTTGACAACCACCCAGGTGTATCTACACGAGAGTTTCGAAATTTACGGGTGGCTTCGGGATCCAGGCATCTGTAGACAGCGATGGGGAGACCGACTCTGGGGTGCTTCCGGGGACTGAGACGCAACGGGACACCATCGAGAGCTTCCAAGAAATGGTGGGTCAAGTCAAGACCTCCTTGGATGGGCTCGGCGAGACTTGGCTTTTGAGCCTTTTGAGAGTTTTCTTGGAGTCGTTTCTGAGCCTTGAGTCGTTGAGAGGGCTTCTAAAGAGCAGCGCGGCTGAGGCGATGCAAAAGAGCTCGCCCTCGGCGTCATGCGAATCGGGTCTTGACGTGGCCATCGATGGAATCTCGAAGTTTACCCCTGACCTGCAAACGAAAGCATGGTCGAACGGACACACCGAATTCAATGTCAGTGGCACACTGCTCGTATCCTACGAGACGATGGTCTCCGGGGAGGGTAGCTGCAGCTACAAGCTCACGAAGGGTTTGCCGAAGAAACCAATAACAAAGGTGATCTGTGCCGGACCTTTCTGCATCTCGGCTAAGATGGCCGATTTTTGATTTTTACGGGCTCCCGCGAGAAGCTGCAGCATGTCTCTGTCAGACCTCGGACCAGGTTCTGGGTCTAGCCAAGTCCAGCCCTAGAGAACAAAAAGCGCTATGGGCATGAGTCGAGTTTTGGAGGGGAGGCACTTTGATAAAAGTTCACTCCAAACTCTGGCTCTTACAGACAAGTATAAACCTTAGTTCCTCAATCTGCCCTCATGCTGTCCCAGGCGTCATGATATCGCTGCAGATGGTTGCAACTTTGGTCGGAGAGGGTGTCCTTACCGGAACGATCCACATGCGAAACGATGCGGAATTCTCAGTCCATGCCTACGGATGGGTCAAGGAAGATGGCTCTTACAGCGTTCATGTTAGAAATCCCGGCACTTTCAGGCACCAGGAGCGGACGTCTTAGGCATGCACCATGTCAATGCTCAGCTTCTACACCCCTGATAATCTATAACCCTAGTCACAGCCCTATTGCAGGAGAATGTTCGGATGGGGGCGAGCGCAGCGGCATCCCTAAAGCTAAGTGTGGGGCCAGAACTCGTCGCGACTCGGCTGGCAGAGCTAGTGTCGTCTAAGGGGCCTGTCATGTGTACTGGCTGCAAAGCGAGAAAACGAGGTTTGGCCTATGCCTGGCATTCCGCTGACTTTCCATCCGACGCTCAATGCTGAAGCCAGAGCACAGGCCCATACCATCCAGTACCCCCCAAGTACCATCAAGAACGAGGGAGGCCGCCGGCGCAGACATGCGGTCGATATATGTGGCGCAGCCGCCTGGAGCCCAGCTTGCACCATCTAGGCCCCTCTTGCCGCATTTGCTTTGAAAGAGCTGAGCCGTGTAAGCACTGCGGTTTCCAGCAAAGGCCGTGAGCGTCTACTCCGATTTTGGCATCGAAGGCTTCGGGCTACCAAAGGTGATAAGGGAGCTCTTGAGCAATGGCTTCTTCGAGGAGCAGCTCAAGGATGCCATGGAAAAGGGTGTGGAGGCATGGATATTAGCGATGTCAGGGATAGCAATGCACGGCGGGACGGATTGCCTTGGTGACTTAGAAGCCGAGCTGCGGGCGAAGATGACAAACATCCTCGGGGACCTGATTCCCGACTTGTCCCTGCGGTTCAACGTCCCTTCGTTTCAGCTGCTACCGCCTCAGATGCTCTTCTGCAAGGTGGTCTGGAAAGAGCCAGACAACTTCGACCAGCTCCCCTGCGCAGAAGAGCTTGGGTGTCAGGCCGTCGGTCAGGGACCACCAACATCGGACGCTGTGGCTGTGCCACCGGAGCAAGTAGAAACTCCGCCGAGAACGGCTGAGAATGCGGTGCCATGTGCCGATCCTCTACAAGTAGGAGATCGTTTTATCCAGATTGGCAAGTTTCGCATTGCCGCCATCAGTGACAAGTATCTTTCAATCTCGCATCAGGACATGGACTCCTTGCCAAGTAGCCCGGTAGGTGGGGATTCCGACATTTCAGTCTCGGGTCGCGCTGCCTCTGCTCTGGCCTCGCATGAAGTGATTATCTGAGCACTGTCAGGACGGTCAAGCTGTGTCGCTCGTCGTCTCCGACGAGAGGGCGTGCGTTCGAAGCGAGTTTGGTCACATCCCTGCGGGTGATCGGCAGGAGGTCACCAATGAAGCCTGGCGCATCTGGCAGAGGAGCGCAGCTCAGGGTTGAAAGATTGAGCCGCCGTTTAGGCCCCATGAGGCCTAGGGTAGCCGATGTTCCCTGTTGCTCTTAGCGGCCCCTGGTCTCTGTGGGATTTACATTGTGAGGCCTCTGGGGGAAGCCAAAGAAATCGAGTTTGGCTTCAAGTTCATCCAGATTGGAAAGTTCCGCCTCGGCGACTACGAAGGGTGGCACTTCTCAATTTCGTGCCCTTGGCTGCATGTTGCCTCTACGTGCTGGCCCTGAACAGCCCAATGCCTAAGCTGCGAGGAAGGAAAGAATGTAAGACTGCTCGCAACGGCATGGGCAGCCGAAAGCGTGCTTGTGGGTGCATGTCAACACGAGGGGACCGCTTTCGACTGGCCGTCCAAGGAGCCCACCGAAAGGCTAGCATCATGAGTCATGAGATGTCAGGAGCATCATGTGCGCGTGGGGCTGGCGTCTCAAATATATCCAGGGAACGAAGCTGGCCAATAATTCTCTTGCGGTCTCATAGAGACGTTGGCGATGTCGCCCAGACCCTGGCCTCGTCGAATATGGGGGCCGAATTAATTACCAATATTGTGGTGGGGGTTCCTTCTTATAAATATTATATATATATATATATAGATAGATAGATAGATAGATAGTATAATGGGCCCCAAAACTATTCTAATTAATCCAGGCCCCTATATTAGACTGGCACCGCGCCAGTGCACGAGTCATCGCAGCTTGCGGAACGTCACTGGGAGGGCCAACGAAACCGGAGGCATTGCGAGCATTCTTCGGCGCCGGGGGCGAGGTAGCATGGGAAAACCGTCAGGAGCCAGGGAAGACGGAACCCAGGCCTCGATGCAAACCATATCAGCGAAGAATAGGGCGCGCACGGATCAGTCGGGCTTGGGCTTCGGCTTGAGGGGTGTCCGTTCTTTTTTGTGGCCTTTGTTCCTCTCAGCGGAGGCATCTCGTGACGAAGAGGACCTGCCTGCTCTGGAAGCACGATGGGGGGAGATGGGGAGATAGGCACCAGACTGACTCTTGCCAGTTTCAATACCAGACTAGACTAATTCAGCTCTAAACAGACCCGAAGCCTGCAGTTCATTTCCTCAGCGCACTTAGGGCCACAACGTCCTCGACCGTTTCTTGGGGGCTCCGTCGGGCATCAGCATCGGCAAGAAGTTCCCAGACTTGTCAATAATTGTCATGACTTACCAGGTTCACGGTCATGGCCGATAAGTAAGCCTTTAAGATGTCACTCTGTGGAGTTCTGAGAATGCCCGCAGAGTTTGGCATGTCTTGTCGGAGAAGCATTTCGGACTTCGGCCAGGTTCGTGCAGATTGGCAACTTCCGACTTGCGGAGACTGACGACTCCCAGGGGCTACCCTTGCAATTCATGCGCTATTACGACAATGGACATTGGGAGCGGCGCACGCTTGAAACCTTCCAGAGGGATGGTGGACATTCGCTGCACAACACCGACGATTGGAAGATACGTAATATAAACAATCGTGAGGTGTTTGGGCAGGGATGCAAGACCATCGGTGAGATTGCTCATGGAGAGTGCACAAGCAGTTTCGCAACCTGGGGTGATCGTTTCATCCAGCTCGGCAATTGGCGCCTTGCGGCTCTGGATGCGGACCACTTCAGCATTTCCCACAAGGGCGGCCAGAACGCAATTTACAAGAGCAACGGCCACTTTTACTGGGAACGCGTGAGCGACCGTGCGTGGCGCAGGAGCCCAGCTAACTTTCCGGAGACCTCAGTAATCCAATTAGTGTCGAAGTGTCGGAGCCTGGTAAGATCGCTATAGGCCACTGCTGTGCTCGCAGGCCTCTCGGCTTCCCCCACGGCATCGTCTTTGGGGCGAAGTTCATCCAGATCGGTCAATTCCGCCTGGCCGCACTGGACGACGACCACTTGAGCATCTCTCACCAGAATCTTGGCTTTGGAGTACCATACTTTAATACGTTTTTTCTTAAAGGACCCAGTATGATGTAAAAGTCTATACTTTTTTCTCCCTGGTTACTTAGTACTTAAAACCCCAGGAATGGCTGGACCAACCGGCTCTTCGTGGGCCACAACGGTCACGTCGTCGATCGGCCGGGCGGGGGCCATCACTGGAACGCCTGGAGGCACCTCGCCGGTGGTGACGAGAGTTTCCAGAAAGGCTTAAGTGCCGGCATCTCCGGCGTGGGCTATGGGGACAGATTTTTGCAAATCGGCCCCTTCCGCATCGGGGTGGGGGAGTATGATGATTTGCTCATCACTCACAAGCACCCGGCCACTGGATACCCACGAACTTTCCAAGCATCTGGTTACGCATTCGGTGCCTTTCTTGTTGGAATGTCCCCAAACCCTCAACCCCAAAGGGTCCTATGTACTGTTATTGGGGATACTTCCCTAAGTCATAATAGTAATTCCTAATATGGAAACCCTACATTCTACTATATCGGTACATAGGACCCTTTGGGAACCTCAAGCATGCCCACGACACCGCCTGCCCGGGTGACCAAGGTGTACCAAAGCAGCGGAACGGTCCTCGGGGCGCAACCGGAGGCATCGCACTCCAACAATAACCATGTGCACCTGGTCCATCGTCATACGCAGTGGCACTGTGGCAACATCCAGAAGCTTGGGTGCTGTTGAGAAGACATGCTGCGGGTTCTGTGGCGGTTCATTAAGTGCGTCGAAGCATCATTCATCGGTTCACGTTGAGTTCCCTGGTAGCGGTCATGTAACGACTGCTGCCCACATCCAACCTCAAAACCAAATCATGACTGAATTAATGATATCCAGGATATCCAAGTCAAAGCTGAGTCACAGCCAAAGCGAAGCTGAGTCAGAGTTGATTCCCTGCCAAAGCACAGCAACGTCCCACAGTCCAAACCGTTTCATTATAAGGCATAAGGGGACGCGCCGAAGCCCTAAACTTTAAACCCATTGAAAAACGGCATAAACGGTTGCCCCGTCCCCATGGGTGCCAATAGTCTCTCTGCGCTGGGACTTCGACCAAGGAGCATGTTCGGCTCCTGCCCTGGAATCACCGCAGGTGGGGTTGGCAACAAAAACTTTTTTTGCAGGTTCTCATGGTAGAAGCCCAATATGGAATCTTTAGGGAGCCTACAAAAAAAGAGTGCCAGTTCAAGAGAAGGATTTTAGGGAGTCCCACCTGCACTCACTTTTCGACCACGCACAGTTCTGCAGGCGACGGCTTCATACAGTTGGGGGATTGGCGGCTCGCAGCGATTGACTCGCGACAGTTCTCGATCTCCCACCGAGATTTGGTGACGCCCATGAGCCTTAGGGTCTTGAGTGCAGGATGTTTTTGGATTAGGAAAGCGGCAGTGCAGTGGGAAGTAGGGAGGGCTTTCCTGTAATATAGAGTCTTTAATAAATCCCTACACTATTGAGGGCGGTTCCTTGTTCTAATTAAAGTACAATGGGCCCCAAAACCCCATTTCTAATTGTTAAGGCCCCTATACCACAGTACTTTATAGATCCCTCATAGTATCCCTTAAAGGAACCCTTTAAAAGAACCCTAAATTCTTAAGGCCTCTCTATTAAGGCATTCTGAAACTGGGTCCCGAGGAGCTTCACCTCTGATGGGCATTACCACCGTCACGGAGACCCCACCCAGGGAGACCACAGCTGGGACCGCGAAGCCAGGTGGGCAGTTCTATGTAAAAGAAGTGTCGCTGTTGAGGTCCCCAAAAATAGTACGGCACCAGGACCCCAGAAGTGACCATGGTTGAGAGAACTACTCAGGTACGTAGCCGCCGGGGAGATGGGAGAGGTGACGCTCGGCGATCGCTACATCCAGTTCGGCAAGTACTGGCGCATGGGGCAAGTCGATGATGGCCCCCTCTCCATCTCTCACATTGATGGCAGGACTCCGGTGATCTTCTACGAAGATGGAAATGTGAAGTACATCGAGGATCACAGTGGCTTCAACGACGCCCCCTTCACCCTCTGGAACCGCCACTCCGTCGAACCTAAGGGCATCGGTTTTGGTGATGGCTTCGTTCAGATCGGCGACTTTCGTGTTGGAGACGTTGATCATGTGCGCTTGTCCGTCGCTAATGCGAAGACTCGGAAGACGAGCGAGACTTTTAAGAAAGATGGACATACAGCGGACAGTGGCTCGACAGCATGGACAACCCTGGGGCGTGCGCTCCAGCATTGCCAGGTCATCCCCAAAAAGGCTCCGAGCTTCACGTCGCCAGTCGCCTTCTACAACCCGAAACATGGGCGCTGGCTACAGATGTTCCTAAGTTGCAGCCAGGTATTGTAAACGTTTTTTGTCCCACGCAGCCATAGAGGAAGAGTTGAAGAAGGTGTAAGATCTTCGACCGCGCCCAGGAACAGAGGGAGCACCGACATGACTGGCAGCGCTGACCAAAGAGGAGGTGACGGGCCTTTCTCTTTGAGGCTTCACTGGACCTATGAGCGCTTCGCGGTTGTCGACGTCGGCAACGGGGACATCGGACTTCACAACACCTTCAGCAACCGTTTCGTCAAGATGGAAGGGTTGGAGATGATGGTCAGCTCAATCAAGGCGCGCAGCGGAATCACCGAACCCCAACAGCCACCCCGCAACAAAATAGCAGCCCAGGATGTCGACGACTTCCCACCTGGCTGGAATCTCGAGCGCTTTCGTGTCGTCGACGCGGGAGACGGAATGGTGGCGCTCTACCACCCGGTCAACCGCCGCTTCGTCACCATGGATCAGAACGGCCACGTCTATCCAAGTGCCCCCGTGGACGACGGCAAGCTGCCTGCCCATTGGTCTTATGAGCGCTTCTACATGATGCCGGTGAGAAACTTTCTCGAACCGGATACTCTGGTGGCCCTGCACCCTGGGTGCTCTTGAGGTCTTTTTTATTAAATCACGTTCGCGGAATCATCCGAGCCCGGCTCGAAGAGTCTTCTCTGAGGGATCATCCCAGTGAGGTACAGCAATGCACACGGCCGCTTCCTCCGCATGTATGAGCATGCCCCAGGTCACTGCGACTTGGACAGCAGCCCATCCGGGCCCAGCCTCGCGGATACTTGGACATTGGAGCGATTCAGAGTGGTGGATGCGGGCAATGGCATGGTTGCGCTGCACAGCCACCCCTACAACAAGTTCTTGCTGATGGACGGCCACCACTTTGACATTCGTTGCAGTGCCCCGTCGCCGACTGCTACTCGGACATGCACAGACGGATTTCTGCAGATTCTGAAGTGTGTTGCTGGAGTTGCGTACTATAGGGGCCTTAATAATTAGACTAGGGTTTGGACATATATTACAAATAATTATAACAAGGAACCACCAAAATAGTATTAGTAAGTATATAAGGCCCCTGCCTCGCGGTCCCGGCAGGACAGCAGCGAACTCCCCTATGGTTGGGGCTGGGAGGCGTTTGTCCCTGTTCCCATGGCCTTCCATGCAGACCATCTCGAGATCGCCTTGTGGCATCCTGCTCACCACCGCTTCTTGTCCCAGTCCAGCCGCAGAAGCTAATACTGTTGATGATATACATCCTGCATTACCCGTAATAAGGAATATGCCATAATTCCCATAGTTTAGGGTCCTTAAGGCAATGCAGGATTCATATCATCCACCGTAGTTGGCTTCAGTTCTGAATCTCAAAGCCGGTCGTCCCCTTTGACCCCACTGGGAGGATCATGGGACTTAGTAAGTAAGGTTATAAGTACCCTAACTGGGGTTATAAGTATAGTTACCCTAATTATAACCCTAGTTACTAAGTCCCATGATCCTTTAAGCAAAGCCTGCGAGGAGCCGTCCGAATGAATCACCACATCGTCGATGCGAGTCATCCCGTAGCCCTCCAGGACCTATGGCTAAGGGTTTAGGGGTTTAGGGTTTAGGGGTTGGGGGTTTAGGGGTTTAGGGTTTAGGGGTTTAGACGTAGTCCAGGTGTAAAAGGGGTTTAGAGGTTTAGGGGTTTAGGGTTTAGGGGTTTAGGGTAGCGGGGGACAGAGGGGCTCTTTGCTGTAACCGGGCTGCTGGACAACGAGGCCTGCTGCAAAAAGAGGTTTAGGGTTTAGGGTTCAGGACCGGACTGAGGGTACAGGAGCCGTGAGGATGTGGTTTTCAATCGTCTTTCCCCTGAACCATTACTGTAAATCCCTTAACCCCAAAACGTCCTAAACCTGAAATCTTAAAGTACTGCACAATCTAACCCTCATATCCAGAGGTGTCCAAAGTACCTATATAGTAGAATGTAGGGTTTCTATATCAGGAATTACTACTATGATTGGGGGAAGTATCTCTCGTAATAGTACCCCAGTAGATCCCGTAAAGAGTTCCCCCTATGGATCCCTTAAACTTATATAAACCCTTAAAATATCCTAAGCCCTAAACCCGAACCCTAAATGCCAAACCCTAAACCCTAACAGGACAGGACCTAGGACCCTTTGGGGTATGCCCGGACACGCCCAGGACCTGGCAATGAACGCGGCCTTTGGCTGGGAGAAGTTTCGGGTCGTCCTGCTGGCAGACCCCATGACCTAGATGATGGTTCTTACTAGCATGATTCTTATTATTTTTCTTCAAGTAGTGTTAGTATTACTAGTGTTATTGTAGTTGTCACTGTTATTGTTATTATTGATCTTGAAGTTGTTATTGTTGTTGTTGGTACAGAAAAAACAGCAGCCCGTAATTGTTGTGAATAAGACGCAAGCTTCCGGAGACCGCAGAAGGTGCCTGTAGAGTTTTGGGGTATGCGAGCCATGGTTTACACAGCAATTGGCCCATGATAGAAATGCGGTGTAGGCTGGGTGGTTGTTGTAAGGGGGGGGGGTGTTCAAAAGAACAGACGGGGCACCAGTTTTTGTCTCTGCCACAGTGTAGAGACAAAGTCCTGATTTCAAGGAAATTCTTACAAATCCAAGAAATAACGCAAAATCCTTACGCATACACACCACATCCTTGCAAATACACACAAGCTCCTTGCAAATCCACACCAAACCCGTGCAAATGCACACAAACCCCTTGCAAATGCACACAAAATCCATGAACATAAGCTGAACATACTAAAAAATCCTCTGCAAAACATTCAGACCCTGTACACCATAGGCACTGTGTTGTTGTTGGGGGGTAAAACAACATGACGGGGCTCCTGTCTTTGTCTATACCTAACGCACAGACAAAAAGCAGATATCTGGGCTGACGGGGCTGCAGTTTTTGTTTGTTCCTTGTTCTTGTTCTTGCTATTATTCTTCTTGTTGTTGTTGGTATGCCTACTATTATGACTAACCGACGAAGGCCCAGCAGAGCCGAGGAAGTAGCGGAATCCAGCAAACCAAGAGGAAGCGAGAAGTGCATTAGGGACTCTGTTTTTGAGGATTAGGGTTGAGGGTTTAGGGAGTCTTATATAGTGGGATGCAGGACGCCTTGACCTCCCAGGGCAGCGCTCCGCGAGAGCGAAGTTTACAGCACATCGTAGCCATCGCCAGAAAGTCACCCATCCGTTAGGTACGGCCCCCACTCAGTAATAGTTGAATCATATTCCTTATTCAGATATATTAGGACCTTAATAGTAGCCCAATTACTGTAAGGGGGCCGTACCTAACCCATCCGAGTCCATTTAGGGACATGCGCGAGTGAGATCCAGCCTCGCCATGGTCTGAGCCGCTCGGTAGAAGATAATATAGGGGCCTTAATAATTACACACCTGTACTATTTAATTTGGGGGGTCCTTATTATAGCTCTAGTATATTATAAGTAGTATACGACAGAACCCTATTCCACTTATTAACGCCCCTATATTATGACCATGGTTTTCGTGCCAGGGCTGCGGGAAAAATGCCGAGGGCCACGACATCTCGGGTCGTCAAGACCTGTCTTTCTGCTTCAGACTCCGGGGCCTATGGGTAGAGACCGGACATGACGGAAGTGTGGCGTCATGGATTGAATACAGGGGCCTCGATGGATAGAATATACTATAAATCCAACAAGGAACCTCCAAAATCCTATTCTACCTATAATCTCCATTGTAGTTCCTGTTTTGGGTTTAACCAAATAGATATTTGGGATCCTATAAGGTAAGGCCGAAAAGGAGCTACAATGGAGACTATAGGTACTTATTACGGCCCTTACATTAGCGCCTGGAACTGGCTTCGGGTCTCTGCTCATCCGGATGTAGGCTGCATTACGATCCTCATCTCCGCCAGGCCCTCTTCTGCCTGGCTTCAAAGGCGACTGGGATGAGGGGCTATGGGGCCTAATTATGGCTTATGGGGTTTGGGATCTAGGTTTAGGTCGCGCTTGCTTGCTTTTTGCTTCATTTAGAGTCTTGGGTGGCAGGGGGCCAACACATAGGGCTGTTTAACATAGGCGTCCTTTCTGGCTCTGCTCTGCGTGGCGGGACCTCAATCCCGTGCGGTCTGGGGCTCGATACTTCTGTCTCACGCGAGCTATGTAGTCGAGCTTTGAGCTGGAGGAGGAGCTCCACATTAAAGCAGTGTAGAGCTCTGCGCTATGTGCCATTAAGCACGTATCGCGGTGACCCCACCTGGGTTTGTATTCAAGCATTGCTCGCAGGGCTTCAGCGGAGGCTCCTTCGGGGCCGGAAGCTTTGCCGTTCTCCAACACTGCTGCCATTTCGTCCAGGGTGAAAGGTGAAAGGGTGTGTTTGCGCAGGATAGGCTGATGCGGTGCAGTGATGACGTGGATGCCGTGCTTGACCTCCCCTGTGTCCAGTTGGTGAAGATGTTGCTGAAATGCCATGTCACGCTGCGGTCTTGTTCTTCATCCAGACTTGATTGTGCCGACAGCAGGGTCAACAGTTTGGAAGATTTTTCAGGCGCAAGACCTAAGTGACCAGGTCTTGCACGTATGGAGCTGGCGATTTTAGGGTGCTTCCACCATATTATGGCAAAAAATCGACATGAACAAATTCACGCGGTGACGACGCATGCTTGTTGTGCAACAGGCTGTGGCAACCAAACACCAGTCTACACTCTTTGTGTCCGAGCCTGACCCCAAGCCCTACCTATAGTCTCCATTGTAGTTCCTTTTTGGGGTTACCTTATAGGATCCCAAATGTATATTCGGTTAAACCAAAAAAGGAACTACAACGGAGATTATAGGTAAACCCATCGTTTGTGGCTTGCTTCTCGGGCTCCCAGAGTTGAAGGATGACGCGTTGGTCGAGGGAGTCAAAACCCGCTACTTGTAGAAAACGCTTACCGCGAGGACCACTAGTTTCTAGTACAAGCTGTGCGCGCAAACCCTATAATTTTTCTGAGTTTCGAAACCCTGGTGGCAACCTGCCCCGAGTGCCAGGGCGGCTGCTGGCCCTACTACAGTGCCTCCTTGGAGCGGAAAGCGCTCGCGGAACCGATCCGGCTGCAAAAGTTGTTCAGGATTCCCCACATCATAATATGTGGGTTTAGGGTATAGGGTGTAATATGTAGTATGTAACATACAAGAATGCAACGTAAACGATGTCGTATATAGTGCAGTTCTTAAAATGTACTTACAAAGTTTGGCCCTTGGCCTTGAGCTACCGTTCCCTCCATGTGTTCATTAGTCATAGATAGATCGATAGACCCTTCTCAACGGCGCCGGCCTCCTGAAAAGTGCACCATTATGATGATTTTTAGGTGCCCACACTTCGGCACCATCACCAGTTGAGCCTGTGGATTCCACAAACGTGCCACCCATGGCCGACCACTTCCTACCCGGTTCCGCACAATTATAGAAGGAAGCTTCCGGCGTGACTTCGGTGAAGCAGCACGTAGTGCAGTGCATGTAATCCAGACATACGTGATTAGCGACTCTGCAGCTTACATTGGCTCACGGCCGTCGACAGCCCTCCTTTCAAACACTCGTCCTTGGCGCACTCCCAGGTGCGTTTCACGCATGCTGTCCATGCTTTCATGTCCAAGTCTTGGCTACTTCTCAAGATGAATTGTCGGTGAATTTGTCCCGAACTTACACGATGCTACATGGGACTTTACGTGACTTTCTCGTAGTTTGAATTTGGTGGTCCTGAGCTCAGAAGATATGGTTCTCACCTCGCGTAGTTTGGGTTCTGTCCGATGTTTTTTTGCTCTTTGCAGATTTGGGCTCCGGGCGAAGCTTGGGGATGTCCCGTCAGAATCATGTCAGGCCGCGTCAAGCCATTTGCAGGGCTGCGCCCGGTGCCGCCGACCCCGCCACCTGGGGCTCGGCGCAGGTAGGCGGCAGTAAGCAGCAGGGCACCCCCCAAGGGGGGCCTGTCGTGCAGCAAGCCTGCTTGGGGAGGGGCGGTGTCGCGCGTGGGGCGGGTGGTCGTGCTGGAGCAGCAATAGAATCAGCAATAGAATAGAAATCAAATAGATATAGTAGAATCGAGTAGCAGAGCCGGGGGAGGGGGGCGGGTGCAGAGCCAAACCTTGGGGGCGGGCGGAGCCAAACCTTGAGAAGAAGAAGAGGTGCCGAAAGGGCGGCGTCGCGCGTGGCAGCGGCGTGGGCGTTCGGGGTGGAGGTGCAGAGCCAGGGCGGGGGGGCGGGTGCAGAGCCAAAGCTTGGGGAGGGGCGGCGTCGCGCGTGGGGCGGGTGGTCGTGCTGGAGCAGCAAAAGAATAGAAATCAAATAGAATCGAGTAGAAAGAGACGAGGGGGGGTGCAGAGCCGGGGGAGGGGGGCGGGTGCAGAGCAAAACCTTGGGGGGGGGAAGAAAGAGAAGGGGGGCGAGTGCAGAGCCAAACCTTGGGGGCAGCGGCGTGGGCGTGTTCGGGTGGGGGTGCAAAGGCAGGGGGGGGGGGGGTGCAGAGCCAAATCCAAAGCTTGGAGGGGCGGTGTCGCGCGTGGGGCGGGTGGTCGTGCTGGAGCAGCAATAGAATAGAAATCAAATAGATAGAGCCGGGGGAGGGGGGTGGGTGCAGAGCCAAACCTTGGGGGGGGGCGGAGCCAAACCTTGAGAAGAAGAAGAGGTGCCGAAAGGGCGGCGGCGCGCGTGGCAGCGGCGTGGGCGTTCCGGGTGGAGGTGCAGAGCCAGGGCGGGGGGGCAGGTGCAGAGCCAAAGCTTGGGGAGGGGCGTCGTGCTGGAGCAGCAAAAGAATAGAAATCAAATAGAATCGAGTAGAAAGAGACGAGAGGGGGTGCAGAGCCGGGAGAGGGGAGCGAGTGCAGAGCCAATTGCGGGCAGCGGCGTGGGCGTGTCCGGGTAAGGGTGCAAAGGCAAGGGGGGGGGTGCAGAGCCAAAGCTTGGGGAGGGGCGGTGTCGCGGGTGGGGCGGGTGGTCGTGCTGGAGCAGCAATAGAATAGAAATCAAACAGATAGGGGAGGGGGGCGGGTGCAGGGCCGGGCCTTTGGGGGGGGGCGGCGGAGCCAAACCTTGAGAGGGAGAGGGGTGGCAACGAGGGAAGGCGTGGGCGTGTCCGGACACGATGGAGGGGGGCTGGGGGTGGGGCATGTTTGGTGGCAGCACCGCAAAGAGCAGCGGCGTGGGCGTGTCCGGGTGGGGGTGCAGAGCCAGCAACGGAAGGGTGCGGGTGCAGAGCCAAAAGCTTGGGGAGGGGCGGCGTCGCACGTAGGGCCGGTGGTCGTGTGGAGCAGCAAAAGAATAGATAGAAATCAAAGAGAATCGAGTAGAAAGACAGGGAGAGGGGTGCAGAGCCGGGGGAGGGGGGCGGGTGCAGAGCCAAACCTTGGGGGGGTGGAAAGAGAGGGAGGCGAGTGCAGAGCCAAACCTTGGGGGCAGCGGCGTGGGCGTGTCCGGGTGAGGGGGCAAAGGCAAGGGGGGGGGGGGGGGGGGTGCAGAGCAGATAGTAATAGATATAATCTTCAAGAAAGTGGGGGGTGGGGGGGGGCAGAGCCGGGGGAGGGGGGCGGGTGCAGAGCCAAAGCTTGGGGAGGGGCAGTGTCGCGCGTGGGGCGGGTGCTCGTGCTGGAGCAGCAATAGAATAGAAATCAAATAGATAGTAGATAGAATCGAGTAGAAAGAGAGGGGGGAGGGGGGCGGGTGCAGAGCCAAACCTTGGGGGGGGTGCAAAGCCAAACCTTGAGAAGAAGAAGAGGTGCCGAAAGGGCAGCGTCGCGGGTGGCAGCGGCGTGGGCGTTCCGGGTGGAGGTGCAGAGCCAGGGGGGGGGCGGGTGCAGAGCCAAAGCTTGGGGAGGGGCGGCGTCACGCGTGGGGCGGGTGGTCGTGCTGGAGCAAAAAGAACAGAAACCAAAAAGAAGCGAAGAAAGAGACGAGGACAGGTGCAGAGCCGGGGGAGGGGGGCGGGTGCAGACGGGTGCAGAGCCAAACCTTGGGGGGGGTGGAAAGAGAGGGAGGCGCAGAGCCAAACCTTGGGGGCAGCGTGTCCGGGGGAGGGGGGCGGGTGCAGAGCCAAACCTTGGGGGGGGGCAAAGCCAAACCTTGAGAAGAAGAAGAGGTGCCGAAAGGGCGGCGTCGCGCGTGGCAGCGGCGTGGGCGTTCCGGGTGGAGGTGCAGAGCTAGGGGGGGGGCGGGTAGCTTCGGCGTCGCGCGTGGGGCGGGTGGTCGTGCTGGAGCAGCAAAAGAACAGAAACCAAAAAGAAGGGAGTAGAAAGAGACGAGGGGGGGTGCAGAGCCGGGGGAGGGGGGCGGGTGCAGAGCCAAACTGGGGGGGGGGGTTAAAAGACAAGGGGGGCGAGTGTAGAGCCAAACCTTGGGGCAGCGGCGTGGGCGTGTCCAGGGGGGGGGGGGGTGCGGTGCGGGTGCAGAGCCAAAGCTTGGGGAGGGGCGGTGTCGCGCGTGGGGCGGGTGGTCGTGCTGGAGCAGCAATAGAATAGAAATCAAATAGACAGTAGATATAGATAGAATCGCGTTGAGAGGGGGTGTAGAGCGGGGGGAGGGGGGCGGGTGCAGAGCCAAACCTTGGGGTGGAAAGAGAGGGAGGGGAGTGCAGAGGTAATGGGGGTGCAAAGGCAGGGGGGGGGGGGGGGGGGGTGCAGAAAAGCTTGGGGAGGGGCGGTGCGTGGGGCGGGTGGTCGTGCTGGAGCAGCAATAGAATAGAAATCAAATAAGCGGATAGTAGATAGAATCGAGTAGAAAGAGAGGGGGGGGGTGCAGAGCCGGGGGAGGGGGGCGGGTGGGGGGGCAAGGGCGGCGTCGCGGGCGTGTCCAGAAGTCCAAAACCGAGGGCAGCCATACAGACACATAGCAATTGTTAGGAACCGGGAAACCTGGGGGTGGGCAAGGAGCCTCGCCTGGCGCGGGGGTGGGCAAGGACCCTCTCCTGGCGGTCGGCGGATAATAGGGACCCAAAACAGAACCATAATTTTGACAACCACCCATATGCAGCATACCACAGGAACTGTGCCGTGATTCCAATTGTGACAAACTGTGAGACCGGCTCTAAGCACAGGACTTTCCCCATCTTGTATCTTGCACCACCCTTTCCATGTTATGATGCAAGAGTGTCGTTTTATAGTCCCGATATGTATGTATGTTTGTCTTCTGCCTGTCTGCCTGTATGTTTAGCTGTACGCATGTCTGTGCATGCGTGTATGTATGTATGCATGTATAAGTATGATACCACAAGGCCCCAGCTCAATTCCTAAGGTTAGTAAGGCCCCTGAACAACAATGTGGCGAATGCGGAGGCCGGTGATGGCCCACTGCTGGGAACGCATCGAGGAAGAGCTCTGGAAGATGCTTGGCATGGGGCATGGAAGTCGCGTTTAGGGTCTGGGGATGCGTACCCGGAGGCCCCGAAGTAGTTCCTTTTTGGGATTACGTTATGGGATTCTATATATGAACCCCAAAAAGGAACTACTTTGGAGTCTCTGGGTAGGGGCAAAGAAGCACCTGAGAATTTTTGTTCAGTGAAGTGCAGTACGTGACGGTTTGTCGAGGTGGGCAGATGTCTTCCCCGCTGAGCACATCGAGCTGGCTGCGGCCCAATTCCGTGATGCCAAACAGCACCAGGAATATGCATTGCATCAGGCGGGCAGGGCAACTTCTACATGTGTGCTTGCTTACTTCAGGGTCTAGTGCACGTTTGAGTGCCCTTGTAGGATCATTCGAAGTGGCAACTGCCACTATTTATTGTGCAACAAGGAGGGATTTGCGCCTCTGCTCCTTCAATTTGAAGGACTGTGAGGCAAGAAACAACCATCCGGGCAGACGATAGATGCATTCTGACCATTGGAGATTTGCGCACTGCCATGTGCAAATGTTTCCACACGTCCATGTTCTGTGTGTGTGTGTTGTGGTCCCGTATAATCGGAAGAACCATGCTTCAACCCTGCGCCTACTCCGGTTCTCCAAGAAGCCTTGCGCAAGAACTTGTATTGAATGCATAGACGCCAACAGCACCATAAACACAATACGTACTTCAACATACTTCATAAACCCGCCTGTACCCTAAACCTTGTTCTTCTAGGTGGCACTTTGGGAAACTTGAAAATTTCGGTTCTATAGAGGTACCTAGACCTAGACCTGAAGCCCCAAAGCTACAACCCAGCTAGACCACTAAAATTCGAAGCCCACATGCCCCGAAACCTAAAGCCCTAAACCGAGCGTGAGCGTCAAAAAACGCCCCTAACACCAAAGGCCCTAAACCCTAAACCTTGTCTATTCCGACTGTAGCAAGAAGGAAAAGGGCCTTCAGCAAAAAAAAAAAAACCTTGTCTATACGACGTTTAAACTGCGAAGCACAGGGGCTGCTTGGGCTCCGGATCTTCTCGGGGTCGCTTGGCGGCTGACCCGTGAGTGTGGCCATCATGATTTTGCTTTCGGGTTCGAGGTTTGAGGGTTAAGGCTTTAGGGCTTGAAGTACCGAATGCATGAGAGAGAGAGAGAGAGAGAGAGAGAGAGAGAGAGAGAGAGAGAGAGAGAGAGAGAGAGAGAGAGAGAGAGGGAGGGAGGGTTTCGGTTTTAGGGTCCGATGTGGGCAGAGGAGGCAGTGCTGGCAGTCATCAAGTCCGGTTTCAAAAAAGGGTCCGAGGCGCATACCGTTCAGTTTCTTACAGCGTGTGCATTTACATTGTCACGAGCGCAACATGGAAAGCCACAAGTGTCCTGGCGTGACCGTGCAAGCCAGTTGCCAAAAGGGGCTGGGGGTCTACGATTTAGGCATGCTCCCTCGGACGACTATAGCAACAAGAACCCCTTTCCTTCCAAGGAATCATAGTTAGGGCCCTAGACTCCCATGGAGGCATAGGGGAACCGCCAAAGGTAATCCTGAACTCTGGCCGCATGGAGTCCCGTCAAGGCGACGTGCCCGATTTCGTAGCCCAAATCTCCTCAATCGCCCGGTGCTTGCCCAGGGCGGTGCGGCCCAATTCGCTACCTGAGGACGTAAAGCAGCGGCTGAAGGCTCAAATAGCTTGCGTTCAGACGAAGATGTTCCATACTTACATATCTTTGCTACAAGATCCTTTGATTCTAGGTGCTTTGAGTTCTGATTGTGACTCGTCCATTGAAGTGTTTAGGGCTCGCGGGTGTCCGGATTAGAGTTGGGCGGTGGGAGCAGATTTTTTCGGTTCAGTACTTCCCGACCTACATACACACATGCACATACATACATATGTACGCACACACACATGTCTGAACGAAACCCTCCATCCATCAGCCTGAAGTAGCTGACCTTCATCCCTTTTTCAATGGACTGAGCCATTAGTCTATAAAGTTCAGATGCCAGAACCGTAAGAGCCCATGCCCGAACAGGTTCGCTGAAAGTGGAGTCAATTAGGAACTCCTCATAACGGTCGGTTTAGGGTTAACTGTCACCATGGTCCACCCACGAGGGGGCCAGCTTGAAACCCGAAACGCATACTAGACGTCACGAACAGATGAACAGAGGGGATCGCTGCCGCTTGCTTCTTTGAGGGTCTATGCTTTGTAATGCAAAGCTGCTGAGACCGCAACATAAATCAGTGCACAGCAAATCCGAAAAGATAGACATGATAGGTTCGGACCTGGAGTCGCATATATACATACATACAGAGGTTTAGGGTTTAATTTACGGTTCAGGGTATGTGAAACATAGCGATGTTTCATGTTCAGGCGACGAATCTCGTCTGTCGTGATCAGTTGGTCCCAATGATCCTGGGAGTGGCTGGACCTCACTCTGCTTATGACCAAGACCAGATAAACAATGTTGTGGCCTGGGTTAGCAACGGATTCTTGGTTGCAACCCAGAACGCCACAAAGTCAGCATGCGTTCGATCTTTGTCGGGGGGAGGGGCCCTAAGAACATCGTAGCAACACATTAGACACACATGACGACAAGAAGCTAGATTTCCCTATCCCTCCAAGGACCTCATAGTTAGGACCCTAGACAAATTAAGGACCCCATAATAAGGTCCCTGGAGGCATAGGATTTCGTTGTTTGATTGCATCAGCAGCTGCATGTCAGAGCTGCTTGCGGTATTGCAGGGTTATCTCTTCACTTGGTTTCGCTAGTGAGTCTAATTATTGTATTTTTCACTCAGGTTTAGATGCGGCTATCCGTTATGCCCTATGGCTCTAAGCCCCAAATCCTAATCCCTAAACCTATATGGTATTGCCACAAGGCACTCCGTAAAGCAGAGTGTGAGAGACAGTGCCTGCTTCGCTTGCAATCGGGCATGCAGTTGCGAAAGCCCTGTGGCTCACTTTTCCGGTCATGGCCTTAAGACAAAACCTCGCACGCCTAGCCAGTAAGACCATCACAATCCCAAGGCTCAAACCTTCAAGTTTCCAAAGTAGTAGTCACAGAGATGCACTCAAGCACCCTCGGTGGCAGAAGTACGTGTATGTACTGATGTATTCAAAACTTGCTATAGGCTTGTAGACGCCGTTGGGCATGCACACATGTGTCATTTCCTTTCAGGCAGGTTTCCCGATCTGCCTTCAGTGAGACACAAGATCGAGAAACCCTGTGATAAACTCGACTGCCAGCTAAGCACTAGTATAGGGGCGTAAATAGCAATTGCCACTACTATGTTGGGGGGTTCCTTTATATGATTATAGCATAATGGGCTATTCTAATTATTAAGGCTCCTATGTTCTGTATACAGAAGTCACTGGCCCGGCGACACCTATCCGAGAAGAGGAGGGCACGAGTCGGAGTGGTTGAGTGTTGCGTCGCCCATGCACGTATTCTGGAGTCCTTGGCAAGCCTTGAACCCTAAGCTATGGAAATGCCAGGGCAGCACCGAGTCGTGCGAGAGTTGAAAACAAAAACTAGGACCCAGAGTAGGCCCTTATTCCCTTTTTTTAGGGTTCAGGTTCCCTTATAAACCCCTTTAAACCAAAAAGGGCACCCTTTTTATTCCTAGGTTACTCTTAGGTCTAGAAAATACACTGATGAGGTGATGACGAACTTGGCAGTCGCCTTCAGTTCTCTGTGCTCCGTACCCTGGCAGCTGATTTTGTCGCAGAGTGCCTCATAGCTGGCATGGGTCCCATTTGTGCAAAAGCTGAGACTCTGGACACTTTTGTGCCTTCCGAAAGCATGTCATGCATACAGAGTCGGAAGAATGGAAGCTTAAAGGGTTAATTCCTTTTGGGAGAGTTGCAAGCCTGAGTACCCAGAGGCCCCAAAGTAGTTCCTTTTTTAGGGCTCATATATAGAATCCTATAAGGTAATCCCCAAAAGGAACTACTATGGGGCCTCTGAGTAGGCACTGCTCAAGAGGCGTCAACAGGTGTTTGCGGCCTTTTTGGCGTTGCACCGCGACTAGCCCCAAAGTAGGACTTCTTGGCTCGAAGTCCAAGTCGGGCTCATCTTGTTTGTGGTTTCCACTCAGGCTTCCTGCAGCAGCTGCGGGACGACCCACCACCATGGACACAGCGACAAGGGCGGCAGGCTTCGCCAAGGGACTGTACCGGGAAGATGTTGGAACCGCCGACGGTGAGGCGGCTCGTCGACGACGACGGGCAAATCGCGCGAACCCACAAGGAGCTTCAGGCGCAGCTTCATAAGGGTCAACAAGAGTTTCTTGAACGGCTAGGGAAAGTTGCCGTGTAAGAGCTTCAACAAGGGGCCACTATCAGGCTTGCTTGCTAGACGGGCTTGTTAGGTTGCTGTTCTGTTGAGTGCTCCTTCGTGTCAAGCAAGTGCTGTACGGATCCGGCTTCCAGGAGGACCAAGGAGAGCAATTGCAACCCTTTCTTGGATTCTTACAAATTTGTCAGTTGCCTCTCTGTGTACCAGGTCCATGGAGAGCAACATTGAGCTTCAAAGCTCAACCGCCTTAACCGACATCCAGGATAGCACACAATCCTTGGCATGCTGAACCTTTGAACTCCGCAGCTCTGTGTACAGAATTGCCATCCTCAGTCCTACTGTTGATGATATAAATCCTGCATGACCCATAATAAGGAATATGCCATAATTCCCATAGTTTAGAGTCCTTAGGTTCATGCAGGATTTTGTCCATCAGCCGTAGGACCCTCAGAGCATTTCCCGCACCAGCTCTTTGCAGGTATCGTCCCTGTCGAAAGGCGGAACTAACCGCCCTGAGCTCTCAAAGAACCCTATGTACAGCCTTCGTTGACCCTATAGAACCTACCTTTTCAGGGTTCCATATTCTGAGTTCAGTATACAAGTCCGTGAAAAGTTAGGTCATTCAGGGCCCAGGCTTAACCCAGAAGCACGAATGAGTTCCCAAACTATTCTTTCGGGTTCTGGATTGTTGCTATAGTACAATCTCATCCAAGGCCCGAGTCCAATTATTAAGGCCCCTATAGTTGACCCAAAGCTTGAACCCGAAGCCTCGACCCTGAACCCTAAACCCTGTTTGGATTGTCCGAGCGTGAGCGCCAAATCCCGTAAACCCGAACCCCCCCCTAAACCCCTAAACCCGCCTGCATATTGCTTGTGATTGTACATGTGGCATCTGCTCTACGGCTGATGCTAGTAGAGATACAGTGGACCATGTAGAGCCTTGCCCGCCTTGTGCGAGTGTGAGTGTCGAGACCCGCCACCCTACGCGCCTCTTAAACCCTAAACCTAAACCCTTAACCCTAAACCAGGCTCCGAGGACTTGGCAGAAGATCCAGGAGGTCCTTCTCAGCACTTTCCGGCATTAGGACTGTGATGTATACGGGCCTAAGAGTAGGATTCCTTTAAGGCTTCTTTGTAGGCTTCCTAGAATGGATCTATAACAGGGGTCTACAGTATAGGGGCCTGAATAGTTAGAACAGGCCTTCGGGGGCTCCATATTACACGAAAAATTCGTATAATATACCCCCAAGCCCAAGCCCTAGTCGGGGTTTAAATTCACAGGTTTCGGGATTGAGGATGGGGTATCGGTTTATCGGTCTAAGGGTTCGGAGCAGGTAATTTGATCTAGGTAATGCAGGAACCTGGTTAAGAAACCCTGGGCCTGTAACCCCAGAATAGTAGGATTCACATAAGGACCCTAATACAAGCCCAAGATTTCTTAATCAGGTTCCTACATAGTGGCAAAAAGGGGGGGCATCCAGTCTCTCCAGCTGTTCTTGTCGTACAAGATGCGGGTAGATCTGTTGGACTGTACTTTGGCCTTCGGTTGCTGAGAGCGTCCATGGGACGTATAGCGGACGTATACAGCATAGAGTATAGATATAATGAAGGTTCGCGCGGACGGAGTTTGTGATCCGAGAGCAAAGCAACATGATGCAATGGTCATATTTCGCTCGAGTCTTGGGCATTTTGGATTCGGAGTTGGACAGGGGATTAGAACCTGAACTTGTGGCTGTAGGGCTTATGAGCTCTTGCTGGTCACTAGTAGTCATTTGCAAACTTTGAGCTGCAAAGACATCCAGAATCTGAGTCATGACCCTCAACCCTCAGCCCGAGCAACCCTGGATTGACAAAAGTCTGCAGGAAAGGGGGGGGGGTTGTCTCCCTTTTGCAGGTGAAGCCCCAGAAGACGATCAGCAAGAACCGCAGGATGTTCAGGAGGAGCCACGGGAAAGCGACGACGATATCGGCGATTTGCCGTCTGTGCCTCCGGTGTCTCGCACATTTATCAACTACCGCCAAGGCCGGCAGCATCACCCTCCTAAAGAAACCCCCAAGCACTATAAACATTTATGAAAACAAAGACCCTAGCTAGAAAGCATTCATCCTGACAGAGGGATTCTCGCAGAGACCTTCCAGAGGTATCAAGCTCCAAACTCCCTTCAGGTCAGCAGGACCCTCGCAGATGTTGTTCGGAGCCAGCGAATCTTTGTCATAGTTGGGTACCTTTTTGCATTTTTATGGGCACTTAAACCCAACAAGGAGTAAAGATTTAAATTTTCAATCCTATCCCAACCATGAACTAGGAATCGAGCGGTTCGCAGGGAGCCGGCAGAAGGCTCCGAGGTGGAGGAGGGGCGCACAGTGACGCACAGGGAGGAAGACTGGGACGACGACCGAAGGGACACCGAGCGAGAGGCTCGGCAAGCTCCTTGGGCATGTTTCAGCACTCGTTCTCGAGCACCGCTATGGGAGTTTCCGAGAATTGCGGGTACCTTGTTTTGGGATCTTGTCTAATAAGGATCCTGCTATTTAGGGTAGTATATTCGGGTCCCCTATACTTTCGGAAGCTCCCGACGAAAAAGTGCGCCTTCAGCAGAAAGTAAGCCACGGCATGCGAACCAGCCAGTAGATTCGGACGAGTTCCCCGCGGTGCGACATTGTTCAGCTGGGCGGATGGCAACAAAACTTCGAAACCCAAACTACCGCTGAGGAGTCTGTCAGAAAAATGGTCCACTTCGTGCTCGGTCAACTGAAGGATGCGGAGATTTCCATGAAGGCTATGTGGATGAAGCAGGTCACCCGGAGCAGAAATGCGCATCCAAAAGCCTCAACCCCTGAATCCGAAAGACGGAAATGCCGTACCATCTAAACCTTCAGAAAACCATGACCCAGAATATGTGATGATGGAAACCTGAGCTGCGATGAAGAGCGTGTTGCAATTGAAGCAGGTTCGTAGCCGAAGCCCCTGTCGAAGGTGGCCCAGCAGCTTTCAGACGCAAACGAGACGGATTGCGACCTTCACCTCAAGAGGCAGGTAATCGAAGCTTTTGTTCGTCACTAGTTGACAGTTTGGGAAACGTTTTTAATTTCCCTGTTATGGTTTCTATGGAGGTGCCTATTCATAAATACTTTTAAGGGCCCCTAAACTACAACCCAGGTCACGTTCCCGAGCTGCATCCGAAGGCAGTGCCCGAGACTTGTCCTGAGCCAATGCGCAGGCTGAAGAGTTCGATCCTGAGCTCGATCCGCTTCCCGAAGAAATGCACCTTAAAGCCTGAAGCCTGAACCCAAGGTTTAAGGTTTATAGGGTTTAGAGTGCAGGTTTTCAGGAGCAGGAGAAAACCCCTAAACAGAAAGAACCCCCAAAGTGATACAGGCTCATGGACATACCTAAATCGGTTGAGCGTGTCAAGGGGCAGGGGTTCAGCACGGCTGACTTGCACAGATTCCAACATGCGACGGCAAATGTTTCGAGGCGCTCACGAGTGGTACGCGAGATGCTAGAAGCAGAGGTGTTGACATGAAGCCCAAGCGCCTAGGAAATTCTGGACAAGCTCTGCTCCTTGAGTGGCTCTACCTTTTTGGAGGACATCTCCCTCCAGCGCCGCTGGTCTCTGCCTAGAGTGGTGCTACTTCTTTACAACATCGATGCTGCAGGGAAGATTGCTAAGTACCATAATATCAGACAAATCGGAGAAGGCCGACACAAGCTAGGAGAGGTAACACGTCATCCAGCCTTCAAAACCCTTTCACCCCGAGCCCCAAAGCCCTGCGGAATTACAGAACACCTATTTAGAACCCATCTAAACCCCATAATCCTGGCAGACCCGTGTAAGTCACCACAACCCGCATTCTTGTTGGTGGCTGGAAAGTCAATTTGTGCTTGCAGTTTCGATGCTTCACAACACAAGCCCTTCAGACCCATATCTCAAGCTCCGGCCCATACAGTGTTCATGAGCGAAGAGCGAGGAACCACCTGACAGGATGCTGTCAACGCACAGTCCCGTTTTTCGCAAACCTATCAACCCTGCGATGCGGGCTCGTCGATGGGACGTAGGAGGCCAAATCATACCCTCTAAAACACCCTAAACCCTAAACTTTGTCAAACCAAGAGACCTCGTCTGGCTTGTCCGAGTCGAGAGAGCGTAAACCTGAATCCTAAACCCTACCCAGAGGCCCCAAAGTAGTTCCCTTTTGGGGTTCATATATAGAATCCTATAAGGTAATTCCCAAAAAGGAACTACTATGGGGCCTCTGGGAAAACAAGAACCCCATAGAAATCCCACCTAGACAAGGCTGGAGCTGGGAGCTACGTGTTGCCTGCGCCGAAACCTGGGCGCGCTACTGCGAGGGCTCAGCGAAGCAACCGGGTCCTCCTTTAAAGGGCTCCCTTAGGGGTTCTACAATAGGGTCCCGCTTAAGAGTACTATAGGGTCTATAATGGGATCCTTTGTAAGGGATCCCGTAAAGGGGTTCCCTTCCCTTCAGGGTTGCTTGATTGTTCCTTTGTTCACGTTTTTGTAGGGTCTCTCATAGACAGGGTTCCGCTTACGATTTGTTTCAGGTTTCTTAAAGTACGTAGAAAGTCTCTTATCGGAGTTCCTTCAAGGTTGCTTTGGGTGGATCGGGTTTTATAGTGTTTTGCATGGATTCCTAGATGTTCCTAGGGACTCAGGAAGTAAAGTCGCCGTTGGTTTGGCAAAGCATTTGGGCGTACGGCTTGGGTTTGGGGTAGGGCCTGGTATAGAGGCTTCGTAGATGAGCAAACCACCTTCAGGGTTTCGGGTTTACGGGTGAAGTTGGGAGTACTCGGCTCAGGAATTTACGACCAGGCCATGAATATCGATTGCTATGGTTCACGGTTTCGGTGCTGGTTTGCTTGTGATTTTAGCTTGGGTTTTGTTGGTGGATTCTCTTCTCTTCCCGGCTTCCGAGCTGCTGGAAGACGTGTCTTGTAGGTGGGAGCTACCTCAGCGGTCTTTAGCCTGCTACAATGCTAGCAGACCGCTGATATTGGGGGAGCTGAGGAGCCAGGGATGATACGGTGGATGATATAAATCCTGCATTACCTTAAGGACCCTAAACTATGGGAATTATGGTATATTCCTTATTATGGGTAATGCAGGATTTATATCGTCAACAGTAATAATCCCTTTTCCTTCAGGGCTCAAGAGCCAAGGGAACCCCAGACGAAACACACCAGCCTTGGAGAGTGTTGACGAGTTGCGTCGTGCTGCTAAAGCTAAGGATTTAGAGCAACAGCTACGATTTTCGGTTCCGCAGAAGGGTAGCGGGAGGATAGGCCTTAGCTTGGCCACCGTGGTTCTGACATTGGTCTTGGGATACTTCGCCTATCTTGGGTTCAGATGGTGTTTGGCAGCATTGCAGCATGGAGTGCAGGGATCTGGTCCGTTGTGGTTTGAACCGGAAGCTTATGAGGAAACACGAGGCCTAGACATTCGTGAAGCGCTGCAGTGCGGCACAGCTCAGCTAAACGGTATAATAAAGAACCGTGATAGAGACAGTCAGGTTTGCGCTGGTTGTGGTCAATCGTAGCGATCCCTTGTTTCCGGAAGCTTGCATAGGACAATGCAGCATGTTAGGAAAAGTAGCTGCGCGAAACCGTGAATCCACTGATGAAAGAGGAGCCATGACAACACAGACAAGAAGTAATTACCAACAACCCAAACCTCTTTCAACGAGCTTTCACCGCCACGGCTGCCCGCTGAGCCCGCATCAACCGAAAACTTTAAGCTGACAACAGTCGCCGGGTGTAGCAGCGCGGCGCGAATAGACCTTTAGTAACAGCAGTTGTTGAAGCACACTCCTTTGCTGCGTTCGGGGGCTGGGTCCTACTCAAGGTACATGGACACTGATGCCATCAGGCGCGGCGATGGGGCTGTTTAGCTTACGAGTATTATCTAAACCACCGGAATTTCACTTTCCGTTATATACTGGTAGGAGGATGCGAGAACGCAGAAAAGCAGCAAGAGAGATGCTGAATGTTCCTGACCATATCATCCCCCGAGTTCCTGGAGCATCATGCCACTCATCCCTTACTTCACAGGCTGCTCTTCATCCTTCAAGTGTTTCCGGCTCAGGATGTGGACAGAGGTCTTCCCCCAAAGCTCTGCAGGTTTGCATGGCTTGTGCCCCACGCTTTCGAAGTACATCCCAGCTGCTGGAGCCTGTCATGGGCGGCGAAGGTAGTGGAAGAAGAGACATCCGAATATGTAGAGGTGCCCTCTCGTCATCCTTGTGACCTTACACAATAGTGAACCCTGCAACCCTCGAGCCCTATGCTTCCTTTGAATCCCCGCATATTGGGCACAGCACTGGAGTCGAAGGGTCCCGAAGTTGGGGACGAGATCGGGTCGGGAAGGTGGGTGAGAAGGCCGGTTGCCATATCAGCATTGCCACCTCTTCATAGAAGAAGTACCACCGAAACCTGATCCTGAAATAGTCGCCTCAGCCATATACGCATCTGTGTTTTGTCAACGCTACATGCCGAAGATGCCACAACACCGGAGGTCTACGATGCGGCTGCTGACGGAGGATTCGACAGAGGATTCAAAGTTCGAGGCTGCAAAAGCCCTGAAGGTCTCTAATATAGGGGCCTTAACAGCTACCTATACTATTTTGGGGGGTTCCATATTATGATTATAGCATAATGGGCCCCTAAACCCTATTCTAATTGTTAAGGCCGCTATATAAAACCCTCAAGCCCGAAGTTCAGGCGCTTTGCCGGGCTCTAGGGTTTGAGTCAGAGCTGTGGTGTTTTAGGGCACGCGCAATCCAAGCACATGTTCAAAAGGGCTCGAGTTTCAGGGCTTGGGTATGGCCGTGGTCTAGCTAGACTTGAGTCCAGTAGAAAACAGGGCTTGGGTCAGAGTTCTAGGTCTTCGGTCAAAGTGTCATGGGGGCCTCGACCACAGGGTACACAAGACTTGGCTTGTAGTATAACACCCTCGAAACCAAAACACCGACTCAAGTTTTCTAGGACCCAAGATAGCCGGTGTTGTTACACCAGGGGAAGAAATGCAGGCTGACCGTTTCAACTCACAGCTGCCTTGCTCAGCGCAGAGACCCAAATTCATTCTAAGGCCAGGATGCGAAAAACCCAAAACCTCTAGATCTTAAAACCACCAAAGCCGAAACCCTCAACACCCAAATTCCCGAAGTCTTAAAACCCCTCCCTGCAGTTTTGGGTAGGTCTTTCGGGGTATTTTCTATTTTCCCTTATTGGGCTTAAGAGGATCTTGTTCACGGGCATGTTTGAGAGTCTTTAAGGGGCCAACCTACGGCTTAAACACCTTCACAAAGCCGAAAAAACTTTCTAAACCCCCTAAACTCTTTAAACCCTAAACCCGCTAAAACCCTAGTCTGGCGAGTTCGAGTTGCGAGAGCGTAAACCCCCTAAAAGGTGCGAACTGTATGCCTCGCCTCGATTGTGAGCACCGACATCCCCGAAAAAGGTGATGTTCGAGCCTGTGATTTCTGCCATGCGCTCACTGATATGTGTCTCGGCTGCGCAGCGGAGGTATTATGGCGCCTTAAATAATTCCCTATACTAGCTTGGGGGGTTGGTTAGGAAAATTAGCTGGTTATAGTATGATATACCTCAAGCCTATTCTAATTATTAGATTATTGGGGCTTCCGGGTTCAGGGTATTGGGGTTTACGGTTTAGCGTTTTGGACTCTATCTCTAGATTCCTTGTGAGGGATGAGGGCTAACCCCCAAAAAGTCGAGGGCCTCTGCACGAAAACGTGCGTCAGGATCGTGCTGGCTAGCGCCCTCGACGAACCTGCCCTCGTTGTGAAGAATCACACGTGGCAACTTGTCTCAGGCGGTCATCGCCACTCCTTCCTCGATGACTTTGTGCAGGAGACTGGCCAGTGGCTGTTGCTTCAGATGTGGAATCTCCTGTGGCTGGGATGAATTTCGTCAGGTCTGAGCGGTAGTGTGAAATCCTAACGGAAGCATTGTGCTGGTATTCGGGTGTTCACTAATCACGGGAACCGGGAACGGCAGCTGCAGACCTTTTGAGGTGAAGGCAGCATGTAGATGCAATCGTGGGTGACATGGCGAGGGTACTGCGCCCCTGGTTCCGACATGCTGGCAAAGCCTAGGTCCTACAGATAGCATGGCATTAAAGCCTCAATGTCAATATTGGCACGGTACTACAGTGACATCCATGTATAAGAACCCCATTCCGCGAGAGTAGCCTACCCTAAGGTGCTTAGGTACCTTTACCTGTGACTTCACCAGCTGAGAACTTCGGGTAGGCTGAGGTTTTTAGCAATATTCTTATCTAGGCGCACGTGCACCCTGAGCCAAAATGGCCGCAGTATCCAGCCTTACCTTGCCCCGGGGAGAAAGCGAATTAGTGTCTGACATTAATTCGTTTTTTGCCTTTACCGACCCCACCCCCACCCGCCACCCCTGTCTGCAGCTGCCCCTTCCCTGCTCAGCCAAGGTTTAGGGTTTAGGGTCTGGCTACGGCATGAAGGATAGCAAACCCGAAAGTGTATTTATTCAATCAGATACATGCATTGGCCAGAAAGCGCCAAAATCAGAACCTATCCCCCTAAGGTTCTTGTTTCCGGTGTTTTCAGAACAAGCCAAGCAACGAAACCCCTTCCACCCGACAAAAAACAAGAAGCTGACCCCGAAAACTAGGGTACAAGCTTTTAGTTTTTAGTTTTCATCCAACCAGAATTTTGTGAATCCGGCCGGGGGTAGGGGCTCGGGTTCTTAAACAGTGGGTTCTTATACAGGACGTCATGCCCCTCTAAGACGAAAGACTGTAAAACGATTCCTCGAGGCCCTGATCGGGTTTCTGTTCGCCAAGGCGACAGTTGGTGTCGAACTTTTCGAAAAGGGTGTAAGAACTACTTGAATCATCATGGGTACTTTTTCGCCGGGTATAGGTCCTTAGGTCACACCAGCTTTGGATGATTGTTTCAATTCTGGTGTCGCTGGTGAACCCCAAGCCTCCAAGTAGAGCAGACACCAGGAAGTCTGGTCGTCTCATTCACCCATGGGGTTGAGTGTATTAACCCTCATAAAGCAGAAAATTTCCGCGCCAGACCAGGAAATTCCGCGGCTTGGCTGGACTTCTCCAGCTAATGTATGGCTCTTAATCACTAGAACGACGTTTTGGAGGGTCCTTAATATAAGTATAGTACAATATACCCCCAAACCCTATCACTCAAAACCCAGAGCCTCCTTCTGCGACCCAGAAAGCTGCGACGCCTCACCGGCAAGCAGGCGACGCTTCTGAAGGACCCCGCAAAAGTTGTCGAAGCATGAGGTTGCAGGGTGTTAAGAGATAACAATATCGTGTTAAGGTTTCGGGTGTGTTGTCTTTCTGGCGCATCGTTATGCGGATACAAGCAGAGTGTGTTTGGACGGGACTGACAGGCGACTTTGTAGGTGGCTAATTGCGTGCTACACTTTTCTCAGCTGCGTTGCTTGCAGTATCTCAGGGATGAAAAGGGTCCAAGTACCAATATAGTAGGTTCTTAGTAGGTATTTGGGCCCCCAAGGTATACACCATATTGTTACTTGGACCCTTTGGACTGCTAAGCCACAGGAGCCTCGATATGTAGAAGTCCAGTCCTAAACACTAAACTTCTCATGTAGACGAAACAAAAGAACCCTGTTCCTTTGCTTACTTCTTTAGGCCCCTGTGGTATGGAGGACAGATGCTTCCCAGATGATGAGTTTTTGAGGGTTCTTACCCGCTCCAAGGTTCAGGTTCGGGAGGATGTTATCTATGTGCACCGACACGGGTGCCAGTAGGGCCTACTTACGTCAGCGGTATGTGCTGTACAAAGCATTGAAGTCACATCGCCAAGGGGATCATGTCGGAGTTCGAGTCATAGAAACAGGAAGCCCAAATCCAAGCGTGATTTGCTCTCAAGTTGCTTCAAAAGTGTGAGGTTTCAACAAAGGCGTTTGGAGACTCCTACTATTGCTAACTCCATGCAAGGAGCAAGGGGTCCGCTCTTTCTGCGCACCTCGATGCAGTGAGGAGTGCTTCTTACAGTAGCAATAGAGGATCCTACACATGAGAGTCCATATCATATTAGAATCCTATAACCTCTGAAATGCCTCAATAAATATAAACATAACTTCGGACATGGGCTTCACCATTTACCAAGGTACTTGCAAAACTACAGCCTTTACGGCCTTAGGAGGTGAGTTGCGTCATCATCATCGTCATGTTCATCAGCAGCCCTATCCTCGCCATATTCATCTTCATCAACACCGTCGTCATCATTGGCATCATGTTATTCTTGATCTACATGGTCATGAGCTTAAAGTGATCACGGGCATCACTGGCAGTTGATGGTTATTGTTGTTTTGATACTGTTGACAATGCTAGGATAGCCATAATGGTAACCAGGCTGCTTGTTCTTTGTGACCTAGACTAACTAAGTGGTGGCCATGCCAATGCAATGATTCACGCTACGTGCGCAAGGACATGTTGCAACAAAAACAGTGCCATATGCTGCTGGCACTGATGACAAACCAAAAAGCCCAAGACCTACAACCCTAAACCCCAAACCAAAAAGACACCTACGACCGCATCATTGAGGGTCCAGACCCCTAGTTCCGCCCAGGCTCTGTTCCGCTACAAGGAGGATAGGGAAATGCTTGGGAACAGGCCGGGTGATTCGATGCGATGGCGTTCCATCGAACTCCGTCACAGTGTCTTATGTACTTATTATGCTGACCTATGCCCCCCAAACCCTCTTCTAATTATTTTTGCGGCCCCTATATAATCCCATCAACCCCACACCTTCAACCATGCCATTTCCGAAATTCGATGCGGAGATGCTAATTGACTGGCTCATATGCCAGTAAACAGACGTCGGAAGATTTAGTGTTCTTTCCTGTAGCTGTGCTATCCATTCTATAATAATATACCACCGATTTCCTAGAGTTCCTTCTCACGGTTATGCTATAACTTACCACAATATACCCAAAACCGTCATTCTGAACATTGAGGCGCCTGTACTATATGCAGGATGTGTACACAGGAATCGTTTGTACTCATGCGGCTCTGGCATGTCTGGGTTTCCCCGAGGACCAAACTTTCCACACCGAAAGGAAAAGAGCCTTCAAGCGAAAAGAGCTTCAGCTTGAAAAAGGTTTAGTTGGAGGTTCATGGGTAGTTGTAAGTAGGGTTATAAGTAGGGTAACTATACTTATTAGCCATATTAGCGGACTTATTACCCCACTGAGAACTACCCATGAACCTCCAAGTAAGCCCTATACCCTTATAGAATCCTTATAGATCCCTTCAGAGGACCCCTACAAACCCCATTTACAACTACCCATGCACCTCCAAGCAAGCCCTGAACCCTTATAGAATCCCTATAGATCCCTTTGGAGGACCCCTATCAACCCCACTTATAACTACCCATGAACCTCCAAGTATAGTAGAAGCCAGAAAGTTGGAATATGATTATCCTAAACCCTTTATGGTAAATTATAGGGTACCCTACCCCGAAACCATATTCCAACTTTCTGGAGTTCCCTTTAAGCCCAACCTGGAGGCTGAGCGCAGGCCCTTCGGCGGCGGTCGGCGAGTCGATGCGGCACGACGTGCAGAAGATCCTCCAGGACCTGCTCGAAAAGTTGGGCCTTATAAAGGGGTCTATAAGGGATCCATAAGGGTACTATAATCCAGGGGCCTTAATAATCCTATATCTTACCTCTGGTTAGTAGGGAATGGAAGAATGGTAGTACTAGTACTCATAATTGTACCCCATTCCTCCATTCCCTACTAGCCAAAGGTAAGTTGGGGTAAGCCCCCCACAGAGCCCAATACCCCTTAATTCAGGCATACCCCTTAAATCATAACATGGACCCCCTTTATGCCTTGTTGGCAGATCCTGTGAGTTACAGAGTTGGGACTGTGCCGAGTGGGCAAGCTGCGGGTACAGAAACCATGACTGCACACTTGATGCGAGCTGAGCACACAAACATGCGTACAGAGGGATCGAGACGTATATACGACTGCTGAGCCTGTACAGCAAGCCATACATTCTGGCTGACAACGCGAACACAGCAGCTTCTTTCCTTGAAGGATTGTTGAATTTGTCCTTTGAAGACAGTTTTCTGCATGGCACCTGTCCACCTAAAGCCAGACCTCGCGAGCGGACATAGCCATCCAGCCATGCGAGAGGGAAAAAATTTGAGGTATATTTCTTAATTTGGGGGGCATTGGGCGCTCTAATACCCGAACAAGGGTCCTTACATAAGTCATCCTTAACCTTACCTACCTTCATCCCACCGTTTGAGGCCTCCAATTTAAAATGGAGTTTGGGATTTTGGGGTTTGGGGTTGAGGGATTCAGGGCTTGGTGTACAGCAGTCCCTGCTCACTTGAAAGGATTTAGGGTGAGATGGTTTTGGGCAGACGGTGTGGCTGCTTATGTAGGGGGTGAGGGGATTCCTTCAACCCCTCCTCCCTCACAAGAACCCTGCAGCCCTGATCTCCGAAACTCCTACACCCTCACGCCCTAAACTCTAAAATCCTAGAAGGAGGCATGAAGAACTCTACAGTCCTAATCCCGGAAATTGCAAAGCACGAGGAGCTCGAAGAAGCCGATCCACTCCTTGATCAGAACTACTACGCAGAGATGCCCTGCAGATGCGTTTGGGAACATGTGGGGAGAGGGCTCAGGGAGTTTGGGGTCTCTCCCTCATCTACTGTCCAGGAGACTTCGGGAATAAGTTTGCGCATGTGCATCCAAGCCTTGCGTCATCGGCAGGAGAAAGTATCAGATTGGCGTGTTGGATTCTTGTAATTCAGCTCGGACTTGCAGTGCCAGGATTTCGATCTTTCCGAGTGGCCTATTGGTCCTCTCGCAGAAGGTTTGCAGTATAGACGCATGCATGCACACATGTTGGCACGATCAGCTAAGGTTCCGCATTGCGGCCGCTTGTTTGCTATCAAGCTCTTACCTATAAGCTTCGGGAGTTGAAAGCAACTACGCTTTCTGTCACCAGGCGCTGAGAGCTGGGTAGTCTGCAAGCCGCGCAGCACGCCGAACCCTTGACACAAGGCCATATACATTTGCTTAACTCCAAGTCCTGCAAAGCAGCAGGTGTATGCGTGGCCACTTACGCAGCTCATCGAGTGGCAGGGACAGAATGAGCGAGGCGCGCCTGAGGGTTGTTCGGCGTTCATGTCATTGTTGGGTGAGCCAGGATTGTGGCTTGTGCTTTTCACCTCTGCTCCCCAGTGCGGCGCTTGTGTAACCAACTGTTTTGCAGCAGACTAACTTGCTTTCATGCAAGGGGCGAAAAACGAAAAAGATGAGTCGATGGTAGCAAAGAGTGTGTCGGGTCTTTTCTGAGTCAATTCCCCGCAGTTGTTGATCCAAAGGGCGATTTCTGGAGGTGGCGAAGACAAGCTGAAGGCTTGTATGAAGGAGATCTTCAAGCAGCCCGGCCGGACACTTCAAGGGGGGGGAGGAATAAAACGGTATTATTGTAGTAGTATTATTATGGCATTATTACTATTATTATTGTTATTTATTATTATTATTATTATCATTATTAGTATTATTACTATTATTATTATTATTACTATTATTATTATTGTTATTATTACTATTGTAGTATTATTATCGCATTATTATAGTAGTACAATCTGATTTTTAACAGCTCTCATAAACACGAATGGCTTGGCCCTGCACATGGAGGTGCAAAGTATGGCTCCGAAGCCGCAGCCCCCCGGGAAGCTCTCCAAAAGCCCAACTTCCGGTCTATGCAGGGCTACAGGGAACTCCAGAAAGTTGGAATATGGTTTCATGGTAGGATACCCTATAATTTACCATAGAAGGGTTAGGATAATCATATTCCAACTTTCTGGCTTTTACTTTAAGTGGCTATCCTTCACAGATTTACGGCATTAGCTAGAGCCGCAACAAGATCGAGGGACCTTGGTGATCCTGCCGTGCACTGTGTGAGCATGTTATTTGCCACGGAGGATCAACAAATTCATGAAACTGCAGCAAGTTGACCCAGCAGAGTTATACCCCTTTTCAAGCCCCACACCGGCTTCGGTGATCCCAGATCCAGGTTTCTGCTGATCGGTGATGGGCAAAGTGGCGTGGCCCAACAAGACCCGGCTCTAAACCTAAGGCTGAGGCTTTAAGCCTTATACCGCCCGAAACCCTGAACCCCAAACCCTGTACCTTTACCAGAAGGCCGATCGTGTTCTTTCAACAAACAGACCGATGGACGCATTCCTCACTTGGGCAGTCCGAGCGCGAGCGCCGCTAAGGCCCTAAACCCTCAATATCCCTCGGTGGAGATTGAATGCCAAGGTGTGGTTTTGGGACTTGTTCTGGGGAGCGAGGGGTGTATCAATGTTCAAGCCATGTCCAGAGTTTTCATGTCCAGATAGGAATAGGCATAATGGAAGCAGCAGTTATCGCATGCATAAACACAACAGGAATGCCAGTACGTAGTCCTACTACTAACTCAGAATATAGTATTCGCAATGGCGATGATATCGTTGATCTTCACGGGGCCCGTATAATTTGCCTTGCCGCTGGAGTTCAACATTCCAGAACAAACCCGTGAGAAATCCGGCCTCCGGAGCTTTGAACATGCAAAGTTCCGTGCCGAACCACAGGCATGGGCTTTATTGACAACGACGAGCTCAAAATCCTGTCGACGCGCCCAGATGTGACTCGAAACTTGGCCAAGCTGTGCAGAGGCGGTTTCGGACTCGCAGCGCAGGTGGCTTCTCTTTGCAGTGTCAAGCATACACAGCAGCAAAACTCAAACCCGGGTGCTATCCAGCAACCAAAATGAGGAGGTCCGTGATTCGGTCAACGGGACTTTCTTTGTCGCTCCTAGCAAGAGTTGCCACAGCAAGAATGTCAGCGAGAATTGGTGGGGTCGTCATACACGCAGTAGGTGCACTGCCTTTGGCTGATCAAGTATGTAGCCAGGCTTTACGAGCAGCCAGATGGGCAGCGGAATAGTACTTGAACAGATCACTGCGGCAACCACGAGCAGAAACGGAAGGTGCCATCGCCACTTCCAGGTCACTACCCCCATCGCCAACACCATCACCAACTACCAACACTACCATCACAGCCGTCGCTGTCATCACGTTCATCCTCACCATCGGCCTCAGAATCACTAGCCTCATCCTCGTAAGCATCGCCATCATCAATTTCATCTTTCTCATGTTCTAACTCACCGCCACTATGCTCTCCTCATCACCAGCATCGCTGTGCATAGAAACCAATATGCCGCAAGAATGAAGATGGTAGGAGTGCCTAGCTGAGCTTATTTCCGTTTTCGGCACAAGCTCCTCTTTTAGCGTCAGGATTGAAAGACATGGTCAGCGTCGAGATGGAGAAATGGTGCACCAGTTCAACAAACAGGGATGTTTTTTGGGTGCAGGCATCCACGGATCTGGTTGCAATCGGCGGAGATTTTCAGCATTCGCCAGCGCAGTCTATTGCATGCAGGACGTGAAGGCATGCACGTGATCCTTCCGTAGTATGTGGTTCGTGCCACCTTCCTTGTGCAAGAGTATCGGTGTCGGATTAGGGTGTTTGGGTTTAGGGGATCGCCAGCAGGGCACTTGTTGGCAGTTGGCTTTGGGCTCTGCCTTTAAGATTGTAGCAAATTCTTTCAGCGGTAAGTAAACCCACCTTACGGGAAGCTTTGTGGTCTAACAGCTCTTCCAGGGACTCGACTGAGGATTCAGGGTTCCAGATTTCAATTGCTATGCGCCTGTGCTAGTTTATCTAGTTCATTGTGATCTTCATGATACTACTGAAGCTGAAAGGTATTCTACCTGTGTGTGAAGTTGCGCAAAGTTTCGGCCATTCCCCAAATCTATGTTGGGCAGCATGAGACAACCATGAGTTCCAACAAGAGCGGGCAGAACAAAACAAGAGGAAACCCAAAACCCTAAGGGAAAGAGGCCCCAAACCCTAGACCCTAGGGGAAAAAACCTACACCCTAAACCCTAGGGTAAAAAACCCTATAAACCCTAAGCCCTTAGGACAAAAGCCCTGTGAACCCTAAACCCTAAACCCTCAAAGGAGGGTTTGGGGTCTGGGCTCCTATCGTCTACACGACAAATCCGAAACACCAAACCCTGGCCATCTCGAAGCCTTGAACTTGAACCCGCGCGATTGAACGCAGCTGGCAGGGAAGACAAGACCATAAACCTTAAACCCCTTGTGAACCCCTAATGTCGGGGCCGCAATAATTCGAATAGGGTTTCGGGGTATATTATAGTTATAATAAGTACCACCAAAAGAGAGCTAATTACCAGGGCCCTTACATTAAAGACCTTAAACCCTGAATGCGGTTTTGGGTTGCGGCTTGGGTCTGAAGGGTTTCTCTTCGATTCATGTTGCCGACGTTCTGGCATTGCAGTAGTCCATAGCCCTTTATAAACCCTAATTCCCTGAGCCTCAATATCCTCAACACCCTAAGGTGTGAAAAGCTTTTCCTCATCATTGACGACGATCAGACGTGGCCCGACTGGCCGTCGGAGGCTGGACGGTAAAACAAAAGCGATTGTCACAATAGCTGACATGTGAAGGTTTTATAGTAAAAGAACTTTTAATGCAGGTCTGTATGGCTGGGGCGACGGCGAGGCTCTAGAGTGTGTAAGTGTGGGAGTCACAACCTGTGCGGAGGGGCGCGTCTGAGGCGTTCTGTGCTAGACATGCGGGCTCTTGGATCCACAATGATTGTGCAAATTCCGAAGTTGCCTCCCTGAAACCTTGCGGCGGTGCCAGGAGAAGCGTCGGCAGGAGAAGCGCTGGAAGACGGCATCGAAGGCGGGTGTTCAACTCTCGTGGCTTTCGGGGATAGTTGGGACAGAGTGATAACCACCTCAGTTCCTAAGTCACTGATCGATGATGCAGCTATGTACTTTTGCGCATTTAATTGAAAGCTTCGATCTGTCCAGTCTTATCGAATTTGTTGCATGTTGCAGTTTGGGGTTCTGCCATGTTCGCGGGACTACGGACTACGGGGCGACACTGCAGCAGGGACTTTGCATGAACACGTACGCGCTGCATACCCAACGTGGGGCCATTCCCATTCGTGCGCGCCGTTCTTCACTTGGACGTTCCTGCCGAGCAGTCGGTCGGGATATTCTGCGTGGCTTCGGGAAAGACGCCATTCCACCGCGAGCATATATCTTCATGACCGTATGACGTAAACGTAGCAAGCAACTAAGTTAGGTACATGACTTGTTCGGCTTGCGTTGTGCTTGAAGCTTCGCAGGATTCTCGAGAAGCACTGTCATGAAAATGCCTTGCTTCGGCAGCTCCTGTGCGAGCGCCGAAATCCGAAATCCGGTCAGGCAAACACAGCAACAAAGAAGTTGCATCGGAATCCCAAAGCTCTCTATGTCCTAAACTGGAGCACGGTAAGACTTGGCCCTACATGTGCCCGAAGCCCAACAAGCACTAGACAATCTGAACAACCACAAGAGACCGATTGCAACCCAAACAAGAGATTACCGATTAGGTTTGCTCAAGAACATTGTGTATGCGTATACATGCACAGACACAGACACACACACACACACACACACACACATACACACACACACACACACACGTGAGCCACTACTTGATCCCATACATCAAAATTCACATTATATATATATATATATATATATACCTATGTTTGTATGTAGGTATGTATGTATGTATATGTGCATATGCATATGTATGTGTATATTTAAATTCCAAATTTATATGTATATGCATATGTCTATGTATATGTATATGTAGATGTATATTATGTATGCATAATATGTACAAGCCGCTAAACCCTATACCCCTAAAACCAAACTCCGAAGCCCATCAACATTCTCAACCCTAAATACTAAACTTGCTGAACCGTTAGACCCGAAGCCCGCCCCCAAACCCTAAAACCCGAAATACCCCTCGATGTGAGAGCGTAAATACCCTTAAAGCCTAAGCCGGAGGTGCTTGCAACATTATTCGGCCCCCGGGTCGTCGCTGAGATCACGACCCAAAACAAGGTGCGGTCCAGCAAGAGAACCTTCCGAGGGGGACTTAGTGTTTATGGCTTTAGCATTTTCGGGGTTTATAATTTCGGAGTTAAGGGGTTTTCAGGGTTTTAGGGATTAGGCTTCACAGTTTAGCGTTTAGGGTTCAGAATTTAAGCTTAGGGCTTTGGGGGGAAGGGCATAGCTCTCGGGGCTGAGAGTAACAAAGGTTTCTGAATAGCGGTTTAGGCTCCTTCTGTTACAGTCTTCCAAAAGCCGCAGTAAAGCTATGAAGGTCCCTATGTTACAGGGTTTGGGGTTATGACTTTTCACAGAGAGCCATTAAATTTAGTCTGCGGGGCTAGGGGATTTGAACCCTCAAGGTCAGTCAAGAGTCGAGACTAGGGGTTGGGGCTTCAGCGCTTTGCTTGGGGCTTCACCTCTTCATGCTTGGAGCTTTGGAGTTTCGATTTAGGTTAGCGCCCCGGGTGTGAAACTGGATGTAGTCCTTCAGCGAACAGAACTCATCTGCTCGGAACCAAACAGCACCTTGACCCAGAATTACACGCGTGTCTGCAGCACTTCCCGATTTGTGCTGGCTCGTCGAGCTTGGGCTTGCGAGTCCACCGAGGCGGCGGCTTTAGCATTCTCGCAGGAGACTTCATGCCCCTTCTGAAGCCCCCTGAGAAGAAAGACTCCTCATTGACAATCTTTTTCTTTGTTTTGTCTTTCTTTGATTTCTTCGCAAGAACCCGATGCCCTGCAGCCGTTCGTTCAGGGCTTTGAATACCGGGTTGACTTTGGAATTGCGGTGCTGGTGCCCCTTGTGAGAATTTGTGCATGAGGCCAAGGCGACCCCATAAGGACATTGCCCGAAAATCGCAGAAACCTCGATGCAAGTCCAAACAGCACTGTGATCTCGGTCAGCAGTCATTCATATATGAGGTTTGCAAGCATTTCGTCGCCGATGACGATGTCTTCTACCAAATGTGTCGCGGACTGGAGGAATGGCACCAGATCAGAACCTCGCCGAGCAAGCAGTTTTCCGCGGTTTTCCCTTTGTTGCTTGGCGTGGTGAGCGAGCGATGAACAGCACAAGGCAGAGACACAAAGGCAGGGAGGCGAGCAAGGTTGACGGTTTGAAAGTCCAGCTGTTCGTTCACGCATTCGCTCTCTCCCTCCCTCCCTCCCTCCCTCCCTCGCTCGCTCTCTCTCTCTCTCTCTCTCTCTTTCTTTCGTTCGGGGCTTCACGATGCCTCTTGCTAACCCAGATGTCATACTAGACCACTTCACGCAAGCTCCGCATAGAATCTATCGCGATACGTCGACGGTGCATGCCGGCCACCTTCCTATTGGCTCCTGAGAAGTAGCATTAAAAGGCACCACGACCATGCCCCAGTCTTAGCGTTCCTTGCTGTTCTTAGTCTATGGTATAGCAGACCCCTAAACCCTATTCTGAGTATTGAGGTTCCTATGTTACATGCTTAAGACGAGGTGGAGCTTCTTGGATGGAGCAGAAATACGTGGTTGAGCGGCTGGGCAATCAAAGTGGAGATTGGAAGTCTAGGATTTGCTT
>CAJNDT010000902.1:1042017-1047017 GCA_905221615.1 Symbiodinium sp. CCMP2592
CTTATCGCTAGATGCCCAGTTGCCTAAAAGTAAGGTGCTGTCCCTATACACCCATAGAGTAACAGCCTGCTGCTACCGGGCAGCTTGGGTTAACATGAGCCCCTCGGCCTCGAACCTAAAACCCCGTGCTGAAACAATGAAACCCTGGAAAAACAACAAAACTCGAAATGAGCAAAATCGCAACGCAGTCAAAACCCAGCAAAAAACCAAGGACGAAACAGAAAAGCAGAAGAGAAATGTTCAAAAACCCGAGGAAAACGCACGCTGTCAACAAAAACCACGCAACAGCAACAAGGAAAAGAGGCCCAAAAAAGGGTCCGGGGCGGCGTGTCAGCCGGCTGGCAAAAACAACAGCGCATGAAACAGCATTCCGGCTCTCCCAAAGCGGTTAGGACACAGGGTTGAGGTTCATGCAGAGAGAGACGGACAGGGAGGGTCATCCTTTCGGAACCTCCGAAGTGCCGAAGACCCCAATCAAAACCGCAAACCCCCAACAAGCCCGAGACCCACGATGCGAACCGTAAACCCCCAACAAACCCGAGACCCGCATGTCCATCTAAGCCCTGAGCCCTAAACCCTGTTCTCCACCCAAGCCCTAAACCCGGAAGCATAGAAACTTCAGGACTTCAGGAGCCTGGCGCCGTGATTTCAGGGATTTCACGGCACAGCTCTGCCGATGGCGCTTGCTTCGGCCCGGCTAATAGATGAGAGTTAGAACATACTACATAAGACAATATATGTATACAAATATTGCATATATATATATACATATATATATACATATATATGTGGTCTTATATGTGTATACATATATACATCTATGTATATATATATATATATATGTGTGTGTATGTATATATATATATATATATATATATATATAAGTATATGTATGTATGTATGTATGTATGTATGTGTTTATACCTGCAAGATCCGGCGGCAGAATTTTCCGCCACTGGTCCTGGAGGCGTTTTTTTAGGGTAGTGCAGAAAACAAACGCCGCCACATGTACAGTTCCGCCGGAGCCAATTGAAAACCGCCGACAACGAAGGACCCCAAAGACATGCTTAAACGTTTGGGCGGGGCATACAAAGCAGGAACCATCTCCTTCAGGGATGTATCCATAGGTGCAGCATGCACGCATTCGGGGGGAGATAAAACATCCCCTCAGGGTTGATGTCTCGACAGGTGCCAAACAGCTAGATGAGAAAGTGTTGAGTTGCCCCTAAGCATCATGAAACGATACCTGAGGAATTAGGGGTCTAGCAACTTGTTAGGACAGTTGGCCCGGGGCTGTGGTGGTGTACCTATAACTTGTCCCATCACAATAGTCTCGCTGTTGGCAGGGGTGTGTGGTGTTTGCTGTTGAAGGTTTCGAACGAAAAGCAATCGGACTTTCAAGTCAAATCACCCTGAGCATGTAGGGACATGAAAAATGGCCCTCCGCGCTTTTCCGCCGTTCTCCGCATTATTCCGCCGTATTCCGCCTTTTTCCGCCGCCGGTTTGGGAAAATTCTGCCGCCGATTTCGACAATCTTTCGGACTTCTGTAACAACCGTGTCGAAAACCAACAAAAAAGAGTTAGATAGCATCTGGCAGCACACTCCGCCATTCCGAGACACTACCAGCAAGATCAAGATCGATGGCTTGTTGAGCAGGACTTTCAAGCGAAAGCGTGCAGCAACCCTGCAGTGCCTGTTCAAACAGCTTTGCATGCATTTTGCTGCCCCCTGGGGTGGCATTCGCACCCCGCAGCCATCGGCGTGGCGCAGGTCACGTCATTTAAGATTCGTGTCCACAGTTCGATGTTTAGGTTGCTTTTTACGACTAGCAGACTGTTCACCTAACAGCAACAGACCGATCAGACCCCGCGGCAAGAGAGCCCAAAGGATTGCGAAGCATGGCGAAGCAAATCCGCCGCCAGCAAACACATTCCGCCGCCGAGAACCCAAAAGCAGCCATCAATCCAAAAAGGAGTCTTTTGGTGTCGGGGGCATAATTTTCAGCCGCCAGGAGTTTGCAGGTATGTCTATCTATCTATCTATCTATCTATGTGTCTATCTATATATATATATATATATATATACATTACGCCTCTAGTACTGCCTAACAAACCCGAAACAAGGAGTGAGTCCAGCAGGAACCTGTTACCGAAGACAAAATCCCTCAGGAGCGAATCCAGCATGAACCTTGTGCCGAAGATGGGCCTTTCAGCGCAGAATTTGGGGAGTGAGCCCAGCAGGAACCTTTTAGCGAAGTCAAAAACACAAAAGAGCGAATCCAGCAGGAACCTTTCGCCGAAGATGAAACCCTGTTGGGCGAATCCACGAAAACCTTTCACCCAAGATGAAGACCCTAAGGAGTGAACCCAACGGGAACCTATTACCGAAGACCAAAAACCCTCAGGAGTGAATCCAGCATGAACCTTTTGCCGAAGATGACACCCTAAAGGGTGAATCCAAGAAGAACCTTTGACTCAAGACAAAGACCTAAGGAGTGAACCCAGCATGACCCAGCGCCGAAGACCTAAACCCTAAGAAGCGAATCCAGCATGAACCTTTTTCCGAAGTAGAAGCCCTAAGGGGTGAATCCAAGAAGAACCTTTCATCGAAGACGAAGGCCCTAAGGAGTGAACCCAGCAGGAACCTTTAGCCAGAGATGAAACCCTGAGGGGTGAATCCAAGAAGAACATTTCACCCGAGACGAGGACCGAAAGGAGTGAACCCAGCAGGAACCTATTACCGAAGACAAAACCCTAAGGAGTGAATCCAGCAGGCACCTTTTGCCCAAGGTGAAACCCTAAGGGGTGAATCCAAGAAGAACCTTTCACCGAACACGAAAACCTTAAGAATTAAACCCAGCAGGTACCTATTACCGAAAACAAAACCCTAAGGAGTGAATCTAGCACCGATGACGAAAACACTAGGGAGTGGACCCAGCATGAACCTTTTGCCGAAGATGAAACCCTAAGGGGTGCATCCAAGAATAACCTTTCACCCAAGACGGAGACCCTAAGGAGTCTACCCAGCAACATTCTATTACCGAAGACGAAAACCCTGAGGAGTGAATCCAGCATGAACCTTTTGCCGAAGATGAAACCCTAAAGGGTGAATCCAAGAAGAACCTTTCACCCAAGACGACGAGCCTAAGGACCCAGCAACATTCTATTACCGAAGACGAAAACCCTAAGGAGTGAATCCAGCATGAACCTTTTGCCGAAGGTGAACCCCTAAGGGGTGAATCCAAGAAGAACCTTTCACTGAAGACGAAAACCTGGAGGAGTAAACCCAGCAGGAATCTGTTACCCAAGGCGAAAGCCCTAAGGAGTGAATCCAGCAGGAACCTTTAGCCAGAGATGAAACCCTAAGGGGTGAATCCAAGAAGAACGTTTCACCGAAGACGGAAAACCCTAAGGAGTGAACCCAGCAGGAACCTGTTACCGAAGACAAAACCCTAAGGAGTGAATCCAGCAGGAACCTTCTGCCGAAGTAGAAACCCTAAGGGGTGAACCCAAGAAGAATCTTTAAGACGAAGGCCCTAAGGCGGAGTAAACCCAGCAGAAACCTAGTACCGAAGACGAAAACCCTAAGGAGTGAATCCAGCAGGAACCTTTAGCCAGAGATGAAACCCTAAGGGATGAATCCAAGAAGAAAGTTTCACCGAAGACGGAAAACCCTAAGGACTGAACCCAGCAGGAACCTATTGCCGAAGACAAAACCCTAAGGAGTGAATCCAGCAGGCACCAAAAGTAGGGAGTCACAGATGGCCAGAGCAAGAAAAAGCGGGGAGTCACAGATGACCCGTGTTGCTGTGTGAAAATAACATTTAAAAGCAAGGCAAAAGGGTCGGGAGTCACAGATGACAGGCACTTGTTTGAGAAGAAATCACACGCCTGCCAATGAATAAGAGCACTTTCGGGTGAGGTGATGTGTGGTAATGCCAGGCGGAGGGAGTCACAAATGACGAGGATTTGCCTGGCCAAGAGGCAGGAACGTAGGGAGTCACAAATGACAGAAATAGGGAGTCACAAATGACAGGTATGACGGTGGTGGTGGTGGTGGTGGTGGTGGTGGTGGTGGTGGTGGTGGTGGTGGTGGTGGTGGTGGTGGTGGTGGTGGTGGTGGTGGTGGTGGTGGTGGTGGTGGTGGTGGGGGTGGTGGTGGTGGTGGTGGTGGTGGTGCTGGTGGTGGTGGTGGTGGTGCTGGTGGTGGGGGTGGTGGTGGTGGTGGTGGTGGTGGTGGTGGTGGTGGTGGTTTTGGTGGTTTTGGTGGTCATGGTGATCATGGTTGTCAAGGTGGTCGTGGTGGTCTCGGTGGTGGTTGTGGCTGCGGTTGTGCTGGCGGTTGTGGTCATTGTATATACTTGCTTTTGAGTTATTGTTAGTGTTATTGTTGGTGTCTCTGTTGTTGGTCTAGTTGTTGTGGTGTGGCTGTTGTCGTTCTCGTTGTCGTTCTCGTTGCTGTCGTGCTTGTTGTTCTTGCCGCTGTTGCTGTTATGCTTAATGTTGATGTTCTTGTTGTCGTTGCTGTTGCTGATTGTTGTGGAGCACTTTTATGTTCGTCTGTATATCATTGCTGTTGCTCTTTTTTTTGTTGTTGCTGCTGTTGTTGTTCTTTCTCTTGTTTCTGTTTGTGCTTTCGTCACCGCAGTTGTTGTTGCAGAAGGAGAGGTGGCCCTGCTAGTGCCTGTTCGTAGCGGTATTGTTGTGCACAATGCGAAGCTTGTTTCGAAGTCGTCGTCGAAACGACTCAGTGATCAACATCAAAAATTTGTGCAAGCGCCTGTATTATAATCAGCGCCAAGATCCAACTAGAAGGCTGGCTCTTCAAGTTTCCAACACACCCTCACCAGCCTGGGACTATAGTGACTTTGGCATGCCTCGCATGAATTGAACTGGGCTCCCAAAGTCCGAGCCCATGAAGCCTGAGACACTGTCAGATTCAAGTCAAGGCTTCCAATTCTTGCGCAACGTGGACAGCGAGCTCCTGAAGGTGCTTCCG
>CAJNDT010000902.1:1052017-1097017 GCA_905221615.1 Symbiodinium sp. CCMP2592
GGGAGGCAGCAATTGGCCAGCACATGAATACCAAAAGTACCAGTCGTCGTCGTTGTAGCCTACGTGCTAGCTTACTAGTACGACTCCTACTATTGTCTCAACTAGTACTGCTACTACTACTACTACTCCTCCTTCTGCTGCTGCTACGGCTACTGCTGCTGCTACTGCTACTGCTACTACTTCTACCACCACCACTACTACTAACTACACTACTACGGTGTGGGTACATGTGCAGGCACAAATGCATGCGCAAGTGCTCGTTTCGGACTAGCACTAGCACTCGAACTAGCACGAGTCTTAGTACTTGCAGTATTGTAGAAGCTGTCGGAGCGGGCGCCATCGTCGTTGTCGTCGCCGGGCGAAAAGGTGGAGAATTGAATCTCGGAGAGCTCGGTACACGAAGCTGGGGTGTCTCACATTCGTCGTCGCGCGCGGTCAGAAAACTGCGAAACCTGCACACCACGAGCGATGCAACGGGTTGTGCCTGCAAAGGCAGGTAACACCACCCTGGCAGAACTGAATGTGCGGAAGTCCCTCTACTCCCACGGCTGCCAAATGAGGAGAGTATCAACTTGTTCTTGCTTCCTTAGGCTCTCAGCATTCGGATCACGCTATCAAGGGTGGTTCCGGGTTTACATTTCGGCGCACTATTCCCGCCGTGGTGCTCTGATCGAGGTACTTACGCACTATGCGAATACATAATCTAAGATCATACACACATTGTTTGCCTTCAAGCATCGTTCTCATTCTAGTACTAGTAGTTGAAACGGCAACAGCATGTGCTAGAGGCTTCGAGTCTTGTTTCCCGGAACCCTAAACCCGAAATCCTGTCTTGTTCTGCTCGTTTGCCGCTTCGAGCTTCGCATGAAAATCCCTCCCCAACTTGCTCTACACCTGGGCGTTGTAGGGTTTCGTGCCAGGTAATTGAACATGATTTAGTTCATATGGTTTAGACTGTATAGGGCTTGGTGTTTCATTGTCAATGTTTCGGCTTCTGAGTTTGGGGTACTACGGGCCAGTCCAACCGTACACTTAGAGAGGTTTCAGGGCTTGTGCGCTCGCAAAGGACATGAGTGATTTCGGGCGGGCAAAAAAGATGACACAAATCGTTTGAGGCAGTGTAAAGCTTACAAAGTGTTTTGCTGCTGGCAGAAGGAGGACAATATCAGAATCCGTCCATGGAAACCTAGAACTGTGTAAACTCGCGAATGCTGCCCAAAGGGCTTAATTTGCCCGCTGAGGGCCGCCTGAGGGCCCGACGGCTGTGAGAAGATGTGAGCTTGACTGGCATTCGGACAGGAAGGCATTTGAGAGAGCAATGCGAATAAGCCGTAGAAGATGTAGTTCCAGATCTGATGCCATTATAGGTTTACTCGCAGTTAGAAGACTTTCGAGAACAGCCGAGAGATGGTAATGACTGGTAATGGATCATCTGCATCCTCATCATCTCTACAATCACTTACAGCGGTAGTGTAGCTCACCTGCAAGTCCCCCCCTTTTTTCGCCAACAATCCAGATTCAACCCAGGACCAAGCTGCTGTACCGGCAAGCTTCCCACAGCCAGAGCCCAAAACCAAGACTATCCAAGAATCATAGACCCCCCAACCCCAAACCCGAAATCCGGGAGTCCGAGTGTGAGAGTCCCCTGGCTCTTTACCCTGTGCCCGAAGATACCAATACCATTCCCTCAGGTTCCTGCTGGAAGTAGACTATAATGTATCAAAAAGCATTTATCCTTTCTAATAAGTAAAACCTGGAAATTGCCCCGAAGGCCTGAAGTGCATGGCAAGGCAAATGGGCTTTGTTCTGTTTTTTCCGGTTTTGAAGTCATCGGACTTGCTCGTTTAAGAGTTTTGCGTCATAATGTATACCATTGCATTTTAGTTATTGTCAACGGTGTTCGTTCCTATCTGGTGTTTATGGGGGTTAACTACCGTTATTGTTGGGCTTCAGCGGTTTTCTTTGAGAGTTGATTGTAGGTCGTCGGGCCTGAGCGGGACGTAGAAAACAAACTTATCAGGAAGCCGTACCTGTAGCTAGCCTTCTTGATGCATGCTTTCTGTCCGGCATGTTTTAGCACGTTTCTCGAGTGCTTTGCTCGAAGTGACGTTCATCGCTGTGGCGAGGACGACACCTGTTGTACAGCATAGCGCGTAGCTTCTTTCCCTGTGAAGATGGTCGGGGAGACCCTGTGAACCCACGAAGGTGACCTACTCCAGGGCCAGCAGGTATGCTGCGAAACGCGCGTCACTCTTTCATCCCACCAGCGGGTTGGGGAAACCCTGTGAAACTCAAGTTTGACCTGCTCCGGGATGGGCGCGAGGGCCTGCACCGTCAAAAGAACCTCGCAACGTCTCCGAACACAAGATAGCTATATGTAGCCACTAGCCAACCCCAAACCCAAGGCTTACTCAACCATGCAAATCAAAAAATCATGCAAAATTTTAAATGCAGAAGCGATCGGGTAAATCCTGTGGACTCAACCACGCACCCAGATTGCCAAGAGTTGTTTTCGAGCAGCGCACTTCCAATGTTCACCTTGGTTGATACGAGTTTTGTCTTTGTGATGCTAGAGAAGATGTAGACTAGCAGCTGAATGGTGGAACAGAAGCGAAGCAGAGCATCTGACAACATCGTAGACCCCAAAGTGGATTGTCGAGTCTTCAAAATACAAATATCAAGGACTACACTAAAAGAGTTTCGGCTTTGTTGGCAACGATGCAGAGGCGGCCCTCCGTGCGTTTCGCGGCGTTTGCTTTGCCAAGTCGGGGCGCTTTCCCTTTCGTCCGGGATGTTCTTGGTTGTTCAGCGAAGCCGGTTAGCAACGCCGGTAGTTTAGAGTTTGGAATGGCTATTGTTCTACCAACAACTCCATGCTAAATGTTCAGGCCCCTATATTACTTCAGTGCAGTGGCTGTGGTTCTAATTACGTTGGTTGCAGTATATCACTTGCTGAATCGGTTTAGAGCTTGCGGGGATACGACCCACACGATCTTTCAGCGAAATTCCCCCTGGAAGCTTGTATTTCTATTCAGTTCTGGGACAGCCGGGTCTGCACCTCAGGGTAAAACACCCGTGAATTCGAAGATATTAGCATGCCATTTCCGGAATCTCTCGTGGCCTTCGGCCTGCAGCAGCTTGGGCCTATCCCTGTGGAGGTGCTCAACGCGCTTCGGCTGCTTGCGTGGCAGGGTGACGGAGAGCGGTGATGGCTAGGAGCGCGAGCAAGTTGCGATGTGTTCTTTCCAAGCACCCGCGTTTATGAGCAGCGAACGTATGGACCTGTCTTTACAAAGGAAAGCTTGCTCGCCAGATGCAAATGTGCAAAACCACATACCCCGTCCGTGTGCGGATTCAATTGTTTCAGGAGAATTTCAATGGCTTCCCTGGCAGCACAAAGGGGTGTGTGATAGGTTTGATATGGTTTGCTAAAGATACGAAAGATGCTGATTGACAGAAGCTGATCCTGCACACAACGCCTAAGGCATGGAGATCAGGTTGTTGATTTGCTTTGGATCTAACGGCGAACCCAGCTGGCATTGGGGGTAGATGTGCAGGAGCTTGGCTTACCAGTCGAAGGGCACATAAGGATATGGGTTGCTAAGCATCAAAACAGCCTTGTTTCTTGGGTTCTTGCTGTTTATGGCAATCAGCATATCAGCAGCGGAAGAATATGCCGCCACATCGCAGCGAAAATAGGCCCGAGTCCACTGCCCCATGATCGAGGCTATGTTGCATGATGTTGAGTGGATCTCTCTGTAGCCACGAGGGTAAAGTGTTTACCATGAGTATTCAAGAGTGCAGGTTTCAACAGCAATCCAACAAGCGCAAGCAGGAAGCGCTTGCATGTTTTCAACTGGTATAGTATATGTCTGCTGAGCTTGAATCCGAAACTCGGCATGCAAAAACACCTTGCCCCAAGAACCAGTTGCATACATAGTTGGATTTGGGTTATGGGTGCTATCATCGGGCATACATAGGCTTTCCGGAAAGCAAACCCAAAAGACAGGCAATCTGCTACAGTCTCAATGTGTACTTATACCGTAACATGCCCCGGAAACCTTATCAATTCCCCTAGCTGAACCTAGTGCCCGCTAAATATTGTATAACCCTCAGGAACCCTTTAGGGCCTTTCAAGAGCCATGGCGAGCAGCGCCTCATCGCCGAAAACGGAGCAGCAAGGCACAGGATAATTGCGATGCTTTCCGGGCTTCTATGTACGGGAAAGGGGCATAAGAGTATTCTAGAACTCTTAATAAGTACCTACACTATTTTGGGGGGGTTCCTTATATTATAATTATGCAATCATGGAATCATGGGCCCCAAAACCTTATTCCGAAAAAAAGGCCCCCAAACTGAGTCCCTTTGCCCCCCCATCATCCAAATGGTCTCCCCGCCACGTGCCTAGCCTTCGCCCGCCCCTCACTCGCAATGTGAGCTGTGATGGTTCACGGAGAGGGGACGGGGGCGGAGTGGGCATTAACGTGCCTTTGGGAGCACTAGATCAGTGCTATTGATATTGACTGTCGCTGCAGGGCTGCTCAGACATTGATCATAGACCCAAACCTCTAGACCAAAATCTTCGCACGAAAGCCCTAATCGTAAATCCTTCAAACACGCACCGCAAGTTCAGCCTTTTGAACCCCTAGAGAGCCCCATTCCCAAAGCCCAAAAGGCTTGAAATACCCTAAACCTTAACCCTAAACCCTCTAACCTGAACCCGAAACTCCTTGAGATACCCCTAAACCTTAAACGACGAAGGTGGCCTACCCCAGCAAGAAGGCAGTGAGGGAGCGCTGGTGAAAGATTACACCGTCCGCAGCTGCGTGATCGAAGCTTTAAGCTCCCTGGCTCAAGCGTTTTCCTTTTTTGCTTTAGGGGATCGCTTTATTTCTGTAAGGCGGAGGGCTTAAGGTTTTCTGGTGGTGGTAAGGTTCTTGTTTTTTTGTTTTAGGGGATCGGGGTTTAAGGCGTGGGGCTTAAGGTTTTGTGGCGGTTTGTACGATTTTGGGGTTCGGGGTTTATAAGGTGTGGGGGTTAAGATTTTGTTGTTGCTGTTGCGCCGGTGGCTGGCGGCCGTGGTGTCAACGGATTTCCGAGTGTTAGTAAGAGCAACTGTCAGACTTTGCTTGTTTAGATTTTGGGTGTCAGGTTTGGGGTTCAGGGCTACCTTAAGACTACTTGAGTCCAGTGGCCCAAAAGGGGGTTACCCTAAGGCTTAGACCCTCAATTGGCAGACAAGACTCACCGAGAGGAGTCTCCAAAAAGGGGTCATAGGAACGGTTTAGGGCTCAGGGTTTAAAAGTTTAGAGTTTTAGGGTATAGGGTTTTTGGGTTGAGGGCTTTAGGGTTTTAGGGTTTAGGGTTCAGGGTTTAGGTTGTATCTCGAAGCCCACGGGTTCATGGTTTAAGGCTCAGATCTCCAGCGAGGATGCAAGCACAGCAAATGGTACAAACTCATGGAAAGCTGGTTTTACGTTACCCCCACAACTCCAAACATCGGCTCTGTAGCGCAGACCTTTTTGTCAAGGTTTGGGGATTTAGACTTAAGGTTCAGAGTTCGAGGCTTTCGGATTCTTGTTTCAGGGTTTAGGGACAGGGGTGCTGTAAGGCTGCAAATGTCTCCCTTCAGAGTACAGGCCTTAGGGGTTTCGGGCGAAGGCGAAGGCTTTAACTTAAGGTTTCGGCTTTAGGGTTTAGGGTTTAGGGCTCGCAGCTTAGCTGCCGATTCCCAGCTGATGATGGCATAGAGCCTGGGTTTTCAAAAAGGGCTTACAGCTAGTTGTCAGTTTGCACTCTGCTTCGGACTACGCCCAAACGGGAAGCGCACAGGGGCTCAAATTTAAAGCACCAAATCGCTCTTGTGGCCTTAGAATATATAGAAGCCCGATCTACCGTGATGTAGAACCCTTGAAAGCGAGGAGGTACTTGTAGGGTTTATGTTGTCATGTGTTGAAGCTTATCGGGTTAGCAGGAGAAGGCGTCCCGAAGTGCACGGTGAAGAAGTGGGTACAAGATCTCAGCAAAGACTTCTTCGTTCAGGAGCAGCGGTCCCAGCCTTCCGTCAATTTCGAGGTATGTGCTGTATACCTTCTAAAACGGAATACACGTTCATAACACCATAGAAAATCTTCAATGATATAGATTCGGTCTTTCTGGATTTCGAGCTCACGACTTCGTTTCAACCTTTTTGGTGCTCGGATGGTGAGCGCCTGAGCCTAGGGTGCTCGTGTGTAGCCCGCACTTGGGACTAGAGGCTTACAGGCCGCGAGGATACCTTCAAACGGCACTTTTTGTAGGAAGAAGGCTGCACTGAGCATGTTCAGCTCTACCCTCCAGGACGACATGAGCTTCATCAATGCTTGGAGTCTTGGATACTGCAGATATCTCTGAGGTAGCCTTGCCTGTTACCTCCGAAGGGTTCAAATACACGAAAAGTGCCTACTTTGGGGCCCGGAAATCTACAAATAGTTCGTGTGTTCGTCGATTTGGAGCCCCAGCGAAATCCTGACCAAGCCCGACATATTCCAGCGACCAAGTACAAACCGTGAACTCTTGGTCGTAGACGCTTATCGCTATAAGGAGCTCTATCCTACAAGGCCCAATCCCCAAACCATAAGAGGACTTCTTTACTGGTCCCTATCCTAAACCCATATCCTAAACCCATAATCTACTAGAAAGTTGCTCTATATATACATACATAATGCACACAGACGTACGTGCATCCATCCATCCGGCTCTTTTGCGGTGTACATGACGAGGCGTGCAAAAGAAGTAGGTTCTGCATGCAAAGGTGACGCATCGGCACCAAAACACCCTTAAAACTACAAACCCCGCAAGCCGCCGGCACAAGATTTGAAACCGTCATGAAGACCTTGTACCGACCCTAAAGACGAGGTAAAACCCTTGCAGCAAACCTCGAAAATAGAAACCATGAAATTTCAATACTAAGGTTCTATCTAAAAATGTGAAAACCGGATTTCTTAGAGCACCTTGAAAACCGCATCAAAACATGTTCCACAGAAGCAACACAGAAGTTTCCGAAATCTAGGGGTACCTTAATTTTGGGGTTCTTCTAATAAGGAGCCTCCTATGTTCAGATCCCTTGTTAGAACCCTTTTTTGAACCCTTTATAGATCCCTTTATAGAACCCTTAGACCCTAAACCCTAAACCCTAACCCTTTATAGAACCTTAAAATCGCACGACCAGAGAATCAAGGCGAGAGCTTCGACAGCGCTGGGAGCGCCTGAGCTCGAAGCGCCAGCGGCGGCAGAAGCGCCAGCGAGATGAGCCCGAGGAACGACAAGACTCCAATATCCCTTAATTATATACCATGAGCCTGAGGACTTCAGGGAATATACCTTAAATTATAGTAGGATCCCTTATATGATTTGAGGAACCTTTGTCATAGTTGGGTACCATTTTACATTTTTATGGCTACTTAAACCCATATTTTTAATCCTATCCCAACCATGAACTAGGAACGACATGGGAGTATGTTAGCCTTGATAGCGTATTTACTAGTAAGGGTAGTAGGAACGACATGGGAGTTTATTCGCATTGATGGCGTATTTGCCATTAAGGGTAGTAGAGGGGTAGTAGTACATACTTTTGAGATGAGCCCGAGGACCCAGAGACTCCAATATCCCTTAATTAAGGAATATGCCTTAAATTATAGTAGGATCCCTTATATGACTTAAGGTACATTCCTTAATTGAGGGATATTGGAGTCTCTGAGGAACGACATGGGAATTTATTAGCCTTGATAGCGTATTTACCATTACGTCATTACGGGTAGTAGTACATACTTTTGAGCTGAGCCCCAGGAGCGGCAGGGACCGTTATGTGCATTTTAAGCGTATTACCATGGAGCGTGGTATTGCTATCGCCTGAGAGTTGGAAGTTCGTGTTAGGCTTGCTAGCATGGTTGTCGTGATCTGATTCAGTCGCGGTTAGGCACATAAAGTTGGTTTGAATTCCGTTACTGTAACAATGAGCCTTCTCTACAGCACAACACATTGCGATATAATATTGTATTGTCCAACAAAATACTGTGTAACATTATATGCCATTTGATACCCGGTGATCTTAATGGCCCTACACCCCTGAACCCCTTGTCCGAGTGTGAGCGCCGAAGCCTAAACAAAAAACCATTCGATGGCTTGTCACTAGTCCGAGTTTGATTGGGTCTTAGTGAAGAACTGTCACAATTGTGGTTGTGAAGTCTTATTCTTGGTCTTATGAATTTTGTATTTGTTATGGTCACAGAAGAGCTCACAACCTCCAGGTAGTGGTAACCCAGTAAACAGCTGATGATCAGTCTGAGTTTACTGAATTATGCAGCTTTTTCGTAGTGTTCACTGCTCCCGTCGTGGCGAACTGATCATCAGCTCCAAGCGCAGAGCAGTCAAAGTACTTTCGAAGACCGAGACCTCGTGAGGCATGTTGTAAACCCTTCGAAATTTCTTTTGCAGCAGGATCCTTAAGGACCAAATGACCCGTAAAAGTAGGTGCCCTATACTAATATACTATGAATCCCTAATAATAAGGTATAGGAACCCTTAACCCTTTTAGGGTTCTTTTCGTCCTTAAGGAGGTGACCAAGCCTGCACCACCGCCTGGAGTCCGCCTTACACAGCACCAGCTCGAGGCGGTAGCCTGGCTTGGAACGGTTACCTAGAGGGTCCATATATACTACCATTACGGACTTAGGCCCGGAAAGACAATACTTACTATGGTGTTGGGGACCTACTTCCATAATAATTCTACGGGCCTTCTTGGTTAGTAGAGTCGAACCCTAAATAAGGAGCCCTTCGAGTTTCGGATTTTGCCTAACTAGAAGCCATAGCTTCTTTCAACGAGCGTCAGAGAGGAAACCTCCAGTCCTACGGGATGTCGAATCCGTTCCCAAAAATCACTGACAGGTTGGTTGCCCACAGTTTCTATGCAGATTCGTTCCCTGCTTCATTTCCCACGATATCGAGCCCCTTTGAAGCGACTCAACGCAGAGTCCGCAGTCGAGACTAGGGGGGGTGGATACCTTCGATGGTCCGAGGACAGAACGCTCGAGAAATAGCTGATCAGGGCTTGTGTCTACAGGGATATCAGCGCTCTGCGTCCTTTTTGCACTCACCGAGGTCCTGGAAGCTGCGAAAACAGCGCAAGAAGACCTTGCACAAGGCATAGTATGGCTACGACAGCTCGCATGCCTCGATCTTTCTTGAATCAAGTCATATCATGCTTTACGGCATGGCCGGAAGGAGCGCTGTACCTGCATTCTTGAGACATTCCTGCGGTTTGGGACATGGGCACGAGTCCCAAAGGGTCCAAAGTACCTATATAGTAGAATGTAGGGCGCCAATTTTAGGAATTACTATTATGATTTGGGGAAGTATCCCCCATAACAGTACCTAGGACCCTTCTTTGGAAGTGTGTCAGGGCCGGGCTTGCCTTGCAGGAGTCTGCGGCTCTCTCGAGAAGGCTCTGCCGCGTTTCGCTTAGGGCCCAGCTAGCCCAAAGGCCCCATAGTAGTTCCTTTTTGGGATTACCTTATAGGGTTCCATATATGAACACCAAAAAGGAACTACTTTGGGGCCTCTGGGTATTATGTAAAAAGATGACGCGCTTCATGATTCTTCTCACTCCAGCTTTGCAGAAGCATGACATTGGGTTTGGAAGAGAAGGGCCTGATGCTTCTGGCCTATGAAGTTGAGCTTTTTGGGAATCGGTCACCTGGTGCAAATTGGTGGACCATTACTTGGCAGCTTGCTGTGGCATAATGGCCTCTCGTCCTTTTGGAGTTCCTCTCTCTCTCCCTCTCTCTCTCTGGATTTGTTTGTGTGTACAGAAATATATGACGAAGTAAATTTCTGCAATGCGTACCTATACCTCTCTACGTACATACATGCATACAGTGTTAATATATGCGTATATATATATATGTTTACTACATGTGCCTACGCATGTGTGTAAGCAAGGTTACTACATATGCACGTATACCATGAAGTGTGCATCATATGAATCATACGCACCTGCACCTGAGTGACCGCAGAAGTCAGCCCGAACCCTTGAAGTCGAGATCCCGAAGTCTAATATCGAAGCCTCCACTCCCCATACCGTACTTCAAAAGGGTATAAAGCTGAAGCCCCAAACACGAAATCAATCCTCCACTCCCCATACCATACTTCAAAAGGGTATAAAGCACGAAATCAATAACCTCGCCTGGATTGTCCGCGTGCGAGCTTCGAAACACGAATCCTGAACCCTAGACCAAAAACCCCCAAACCCTAAACCCTAAACCCCCAACCACAAAAACGCCCTAAACCCTAACCCACCCCCCCCCCCCCAAAAAAAAAAAAAAATGTCGCCTTAATCCTCCCAGTCACAGGCGCTAGCAGTGCATCTGTCGCTGTGCCTGGGCTCCCTGGCGGGCCCCGTTCTCTCGGCCATGACGCAATCCCCCGAAGGCCGCTTCCGGCTATCAGATAGTACGATGTGTATCTATATGCAAAAAACACAGAGTATACACATATACACATATATATAGAGAGAGAGAGAGTCATATCATCGACTATGGTATAGTAGTATGCTAATGTATAAAATACACCAATAGTATAATATCGGATCTGCCAAGCAGACGTCAGACGTTTACGTGGTGGAATTCGATACAGTAGCTGTGAGAAACCCCGGTTCCATAACACCTTTGGCAAGTAGCATGGCGAAGCCAAGCTGGTTTAAGTAGAGTCCTGCAACTTCAACCGCAAATTCACCAAGTTCTCAACTTAAAGCAGTGGCATTGGTGGCACTCATCAACCTGATTTCAGGGCAACCTTTCCACCTGATCGGGTTCATGCCGACACCAGCATGACCGTGTTCCTTTCTTACCTGCTGCAGCAGCCAGCGCATCGTGCAGCAGTGAACGTGATGACATTCAGTCGGGCATGCTGTTGACATGGCAGCCATGGGAATATTCGGAGCAGAGGTGTGTTGATGATGTATCTCAGACAGAATTCATGAGCGGCTCCGTGAAGAATAATCGATCGCACAGCTAGAGCGAGTAGGACATGCCCCCTTCAGGTGTAAAACCGCGCGAGACGAAGGACGCCCGTTGGCACAAGTGTTCGAAACTGCGACACGTCAGTCCTTCCACATAGTTTTGCAGTGCTCATCAATCCAGAATATCATCACGGCTGGAGCTTGGGTCCCGAAATTAGCGCTTTGCAGGGCATTTTGGGTTTACGCATGGATCCAGAACCTCACAGTGTAGCTTTTCTTCACGAGTTATGGGTTCACGACCCGCCATTTTGCAGGTTGACAGGGCTCATCGAGTTCTCAGGGGTTGCACCCTGCATTACGGGGTCATATTCTATTATTTTTTAGTCTTTGGGTCTACAATACAAGTAGTGCCTGCGATCAAAATAGGCAGGCGGCGTAAGTAGCATGAATGTCAAAGTCAGCGGGGCAACAAAACTGCGGCAAACTCCAAGTCTCACGGTGCCGTACTAGCTACCCAGAGGCCCCATAGTAGTTCCTTTTCGGGATTACCTTATAGGATTCTATATATGAACCTGCAAAAGGAAACCACTTTGGGGCCTCTGGCTAGAGTGGCGAGTGTTGAAGGGATTATAGCCTGCCGCAAGCTTGCTGTAGCATGCATGTTCAATACTGTTGCTTGCCGTACTAGCTTGTTTTGGGGATCCTAGTCTTTGGGATTCATGTTGGGGGCCACTGGAGTTCCGAAGCTCTCATGTATTCCTGAGGGTCCAAAGGACCCAATAATTACAGGCACTCGGTTTTAGGATAGTAGTTATGTAGCTTGCCATTTTGGAGAGTATATGATAATCACCCAGAGGCCTCAAAAATAGTTCCTTTTTGGGGCTCATATATAGAATCCTTTCAGGTTCCCAATATGGGGCCTCTGGGTCGATACTTGGACCTTTAGGGTATGGCCACCTCGACCCATGAGCCTCCTGGAACCCCGACCATTTCACGCGAGCAGAAACACTAAAACCTACAACCCGTAAGCCCGAAGCCCCGACCCCTGAAGCCCTAAGCCCTGAGTGCCCCACCATATCCGAGCAGAGCTTCCAAACTTCAAAATTGAGAGTTTCGTGTTTCGCGCGTCCAAGGCGCAAAATTCGTAGGGTTTTAGAGTCTAGGGCCCCCCCAGAGACCGTAAAACCTGATCGAACAAAGGCAACCCAAGCGTAAGCGCCAAAGCACCACCAAGAAGCACATTGAACCTTGGCCCACCTTGAGAAGCTCAAGTCATAGAGCCAACAACCCTGAAACCTGAAGTTCACCTAGTTATCCCCGGGCAGAAAGGCCCCCACCCAACCCCAAGTTGCAGCTTTGCTTTCGGAGTTTAGGCTTACAGGGGTCTTCGTCATCAGGTGATCGGAGTCCTCGGTTAGACGGCGGTGAGGATTGTCATGCTCTGGATGACCTCACAGGGAGGGGCCTTAGCATGGATTGTTCTTTGCTGATGCTGCTGTTCTTATGCATACGGGGAGCCGGGTGACGGATTAAAGACGAGCGGAGCAAGCCTAAACCGCTAAACCCTAAGCTCTAAGCCCTATCATGTCTCAAGCTCTGGAGCACTCTGGAGCACAGGTCAGGATTCCGAAGACACCGGCGGGGCTGCGTGCCATGCTCTATGATTTCCAAGGCCCCGGCTTCACCAAGCATCATAGGAGGCCAAACGGGGTTTTAGCCTATGGGGGTTTAGTACCGATTAGGGTTCCCATAATTGGGTTCATGTTAAGGAATCCCGACCCCAAGAACCTGAAACCCCCCACCTTGTGGCCTCCCATCAAAGTACCGCTGGTTCAGGGCATGCGCAAACCCCCTGGAAAGATGCGTCTACCCAGAGGCCCCAAAGTAGTTCCTTTTTGGGGTTCATATATAGAATCCTATAAGGTAATCCCAAAAAGGAACTACTTTGGGGCTTCTTAGTAGTTTCTTAAGCCCTAAACCCCTTATAGTACCCTTTAAAGGACCCCTGGGGCCCCTGGGTAATCCCAAAAGGAACTACTTTGGGGCCTCTGGGTAGGTCAGCAGATGGGTTTGAAGCAGCTCGCGCTGTTGGTCCATCCAGACAAGAGCCGCCATCCGCGTGCCGGTCCCAGCTCGTGCGGTTTAGGGTTTAGGGTTCAGAAGTGCAGTTTTTGTTGCTGCGAAGCGGTGGTATAGGGTTTGGAGCACTTGAAGTTAACTTCGAGGAACCAGCTCAAAAATGGGGGAGATGGGTATTTCATTAGGGGTTACAAGGGTTACAAGTTGACCTTTCTAGGTATGAAGTCCCCTATTTCCCCTGACCACCTAAGTTTATGCCAGGTGTAAGGGTTGAGCCGAAAGCTACCCTAAACCCTAAACCCTCATCCTCAAACCCTGAACCCTAAAAGTCGATCGCATGACCTTGATGACGACCCTACGCGAAGCCCAGAGTCAAACACCATGTGACAATGTACCGTGATGAGCCATAGAGCCTCCGAGCGGCAAGCCTGTATTCATGTCCTACACGCCCTTGTAACACACCCGAGAGACCTAACAAAGCCAGATCCAAAAAAAAAAAAGATGCTAATCCCCTGCAGCCCTGAAGCCAGAAACCCTATAATTAACCTGAGCCCACCCTACCCAGAGGCCCCAAAGTAGTTCCTTTTTGGGGTTCATATATGGAACCCTATAAGGTAATCCCGAAAAGGAACTACTATGGGGCCTCTGGGTAGTGCGAGGTGCGAAAGATGCCTTCCAGAAGCTAGTGCCTTCCTTGCGCCTTGCGCCTTGATTGGCGAGATGTCTGCCGGATCCGTGTGTGGGGGGTGTAGATGGTTCCTTTAAGGGTCTTGAAAGATCTTTACAAGGGGTCGCGATGGTTATGTTTCCATAAGGGTCCATGTGCCCAAATAGTATATACTTGAGCCTGATGTACCCATATAGGGAGTACTTTAAGGCCAATGTATATACGATTTAGGTACATGGACCCTTAGGGTTTTACAGTGGGTTTCAAAGGGTTTCGAGATGTTTCGAGCTAAGGTTTGGAGTGTAGGAACGAGGAGGCCCTGCTGTTGAGGCGTGCTCGCTGGCACACAAGCCAGGGCCATGCTGAAAAAGGTTTTAGGGCCAGGGTTGGGGGTGTACCTGTAAGGTTTACCATAACCCTGAATAACCTGGCCTTTTAAGGACTTATATGAGGAAATCATAATGAGGAACCCTAAAAAGGGTAGGTTATCCAGGGTTAAGGTAGGGTTCAGGGTTGGGATTTACGAGCATCCGTGGCAGAGGCAGCTCCCAGCTCGGAAGTCTTTAGGACAGCGCTGCCCTTCGAATTTGACGCCGGATGCCCCGCATCTGTCGCAGTGCCCGTGTCTCACTCATGCAAGGGCGAGCGAGTTTACTCGTTGATGCGAGGCTGCTAGATGTAGTATTCGGTAAGGTAGTTTCTGTCCCTTCTGGGGCGAGAGATATCTTTCCGACAAAAGCTAGTGAAGAGAAGCCTGGACGAAGTGGAGCGTTGCAAGCTTTACCCTGCAGCTGACACGATCTCTCAGTTCATGCTCTTCAGATTTTTTCTACTGGTGTAGGGTTTGAGGTCGATGGTTGATAATATGAGCAGAGTCTGGTTGCAAGAGTGGGTGATAATATCTTTCCAAGGCTTCTCTCTGGTCTACGCAGTGGCCCCAAAGTAGTTCCTTTTGGGGATTACCTTTATAGGATTCTATATATGAGCACCAACAAGGAACTACTTTGGGGCCTCTGGTCTAGAGGACCCTCCCTTTGACTTCCGCTTTGCGGCACGGCGCCGGCTCTGACACCCAGGGCTTCAGTCCCGGTTTAGGGTTCATAGGGTTTTTCCTGGACCCTTAGGAACCCACCTTTTTAGGGCCCCGTAATATGATTTCTTTATATAAGTCCCTGAAAAGGTAGGTTATTTGGGGTTTAGGGTATATCCTTGCATCGTGGCCTTTCGTGTTCACCCGACTCTGCGGACGATGCAAGGATCTGGCTAGCCCCAAGCCCAGTGGCAAAAAAAGGGTTTAGGGTATATAGTGTCCAACGTAGCTATTCGCTGAAATTCCCTGAGCCATGGTAGGGATTCCACAACATCGAGCATATGGAACTGCCTAAAACCGGTCATAAACAAACTGCCGTAAACGCGTTAAGGGTTTAGGGCTTCAAATCTTGGCACTGCTGCTTCCCAGCTGATGAGCAGAGTCCGGGTTCCAAAAAAGGGATTTCTGTAAAAGGGTTTCATCTAAGAATTTAAGTTGCCATAGTAGGGATCTATAGTGAATATGTAAGGTTTCCGTATTATGGACAAGAACCCTAAACCCTAAAACCGAAAAAGGACTTCGGTGAAAGGCCGAGCTGAACCGCAAGGCGGTTGGCCGGAAGCTGAGACTGGGAGCTGCGACGCGAGGAGCAGGACAGAAAAATCGTGCAAACCCACACGGTTTAGGGTTCAGGGTTTAGGGTTTAGGGGTTTAGGTTTTAGGGTAGCTTCGCCCAGCGTCAAAAGGGTAACTTCGCAACAACCTTTTTAGAGTTTAGGTTTTAGTTTGTCAAGCCCTTGACTCTCATGAAACACTTGGGAGAAATCTGAGTTTCCCGGCCGACTTCCCAAGAAAAAAAGAAAAAAAGGGTAGCTTCGCAACAACCCGTGATCCAAAGCTGGAAACATACTGCAAGGTTTAAGCTCGGCGCTTCGCGGATTCGGAAGTGCCGGTGCTTGGGCTCATGGCTGCGCAGTTCCGTGATAGAACCTCATATTGTTTCCTTTTCGCCACCATGACCGTGATATACCGTGATCATTGCTTTGGTCGTCTCTTGAATACCATACCTTTTCCACGGTGTTAGGCAAGATTATGGAGAATTGTCCCCAAAAGCTCAGTCCTTACAGCCTCGTAGAGCTCAGAGTCCGTAGATACTTCCACGGGCAGCAATCGCCTTTGTTCCATGGGCATGTGCTGACGGTCACCACAGCAGCTTGGCATAGCAGCTTTGTTTACTTGCTCCGGATGAAAATGTTCTTGACCGTTTCAACCTTTCCGGTTTCAATCCTTCTCTTCGACCCCCTCTTGTTTTAGGATGTTAGGCCCAGAGAGTTTTGAGAGTTCCAAAGCTGAGGTTATGAGCTCCTTGCTGTGGCTACTGCTGGCCCTTCTTCCCAAGAGCCTCGGGGCTTCCACCTGTAGCTCTGGGGCTGAATTCCCCAGCTCCAGCGGGGAGAAAACAACATGTGTCTGCCCAGAGCTCAGCTGTATAGGGCTGACTGTTGAGGCTTTGGGGTTTGAGTCGCTGCAGACCCGATGCAAAAGGCACCTCAGTCCGTGCTGAAACGGTTATGGTTGGCTACTGCTGTAAAGGTCGTTTGAAGGGCTAGAGAAGGGAGGTGCTACACTGCTACATTTACATGTGCAAGTCTGCGCTTTGCGAGGTGACCGGCCGTCCAAAGATGACGAGTCGGCGGCCGCAAAGCCCAGCTGCCTCTTGAATTCGGATGAGTCCCTTGTGGCGCCCTTCTTCTTGTCTCTTGGCAACTTATTATAGCATTACAGTGCTATAAGTATTATAGTACTGTATACAAGTAAGCAGCATGTCGCTTCCTTCTGCAGCGCAGATGTAGACCGACGGAAATTCCGTGATGTCTTCACACAGTGTTACGTTAGCCATGACTCAAGCGATATCATGGCCGCGTCCAACATGCGCCCACCGAGGAAAGAAAGCTCTCCGAAGCCAATTGCCCTGAGCGTGATGGAGGATACTTACTTCCCCAAAGGGTCCTAGGTACTGTTATCGGGGATACTTCCCCAAATCATAATAGTAATTCCTAATATAGAAACCCTACATTCTACTATATAGGTACTTTGGACCCTTTGGGTTCTTGATGGGCAAACTCGCGCATGATCCATAAGAGGGAATCCCTGGCGACGGATGCGGCCATCCACAAACCTCTGAATCTTGATCTCCGTGAACCGAGACCCTTGCATGTGGAGATTGGCATTGATGAACCTCCTTCTAAACCCTAAACCCCTAAACTCTTAAACCCTAAACCCTGCGTGTTGATTTCTGGAGGATGTGGAATTCTTCGTGAACCTGGCGCCAACTGTCACATCTGGCTGCCCTGGGGGATGGTTTCCCATTTGGCCTCTCCCACAGTGGCAGCCTCGCCGCGGCCAATACCGACACGTGGCAGCGAGGGTTCAGGGTTCAAGGCTGGGGGCTAGAGATTCTTTTTGGATTCTCCTTGACGAGCACCGATGCAGGGTTTAGGGTTTATAAGCACATCCAGGCGGGCATATACAAGTCCGTGCAAAAAGGGTTTATAAGCATGGTCCACCTTCCCCTTGAGACTGTAGCCGCCACTCACACGGAGTTGTGGGCGAGAGGCCCTTCCAACTACTGCTGGCTCCTGCCCACTTCCGGTGCTCATGGCCTGTCGGGAGTCTTGAGGCCCTCGTGCTGCCAAGCACCCAGACAAAACACACACGAAGCATGTTCTGGCCATGAAAAATAGTCTATCTAAACTTTCCACCGTCCCTGGATGCCTTTGGCTACAAGACACGAGGGCCCTAAACCCTAAACCCTAAATCGTTCAAACAGAAGAAACAAGTCCCTTCACAAACCCTGGAAAGCGCCCGTTACGCTGCGAGTGTTCCTCGCAGCTGCCCAACAAATCGGCCCAGAACATGGGACGATTCATCGGTGGGTAATGCAGGGGGCCTTAAGAATCAGAGTGTGGGTTCCGAGTTCCGGGGGTTCCTTGTTATACTAGGTAGGGCTTTGGGACATTCTAGATTTTCCCTTATTGGGCTTAAGAGGATCTTATTTACTAATATTTTTCAAAGGCTCTAAAAGCCCCACCTAGTATAGTTGTAGCATAATATACCCCCAAACCCTGTTCCAATTGTTCAGGCCCATGCGTTAGAGCTGTTGTGCTACAGCCTTGGGGTATGCCTCCCGAAGAAGTATCCTTCCGAGAGGAACCAAGAGCTTCCAAAGCACCTTGATGAAGGATCTCTCCCTAAACCTCTGTCAGGTTTCTTAACCAGGGATCCCCATGTCAGGAATCTGGGAGCCCTACATCCTAAACCCTAAACCCCAATTCCTAATACTTAGCCCAGGATACCAAGCGCGCCCGGGGACTCTCCCCAAGAAGATCGCCTACTTCGAAACGTGCTTCCAGGTCCGGCAGTGTGCGAAGTCTGGGGATCTATGGGCACGAAGGATGTGGTGGGTTTTGAGTGGAGGGGTTTGAGCTTTTCGGGCCTCAGGCCCTCAGAATGACTGTGAACCCCGGCACTTTAGGGTTTTGTGATCTGGCTTGTGTGCGCATGTGTGCTATGACTTGTGTGCCACCCAGATGGAGAGGTGCGAGTCCCTGCATGGCATGGCCAAGTTGTGAGAGTCCACACTTATGGTGAGGATAGGGCTTTGGAATAGAATACAGCCCATGTGGACCAGTACATCAGTGTAGCATCAACAGGAGTCATTCGAACATGAGGATAGAAAGAGTCATTATGACGAAAATCCAAGGGCCATTGTAAATGTGAAGACGGACAGGGCCTGTCCATAGGGTCTGCCACACGAAGTCGGGATTCGTAGTTAGGCTTCACAGTGTCTGGCCTAGTACAGTACACACCAGAAGTAGAAGCCCTCAAAGTAAGTCTTCTGGTAAGCCTCATGTTGAAATCTTCCAGTAAGCCTTAAGGGAAAGGGCCAGCTCCGGAGCGTGTCCGTGTAAGTCGCAGAAGTATGAAAGGTGCGACAATGGTTTAGGGGTTCGGGTTTAGGGAAACATATGGACAGGCTTGCACCTGTGGTGAAAATCCTGTCTGTCTGATTGGATTGTGTCGAGCACTGAGTCGGAGTTATGACGGAGCCAGCATCGCCGGCACGCTGGTATGCGCTGGTGAAGGTCAAGGTGTTGGAGACGACCCAGGTCGAACGATCGGCCGGTAGTCCAGCCATTCGGGCAGCTTCGTGTTCCGCCCGTGAAAGGCTAAGTAGCAAGCCCTCTTCCAAGCGAACGCTGAACGACGAAAGCCAAGGCGAGGATCGCACTTAGCACTCACGGCCGTGGCCTTAATCTCTCGAGCCCTCGAGCATCTGCGATAAACTCCGAAACCTTATGCCACGCCCCTAAACCCTAAACCCGAAACCATACAGCTCCCAAATAGACTCCTGGACTCCTCCCTTCAGGTTCGAAGCTGCCCCCAAGGGTACTTCTGTGAGGGTAACGCGGAACAGCCCAAGGCCGGAGGTGTTTTAAATCCAGAGTTTTTATGCTGAATCAGTGTACTTTAGGGACTGCTTAAGGGTTGCTTCTTTCCGGGTACATATAAGAGATGCCGATGTAAGGGGCGAGGGCCTTGATTCACATCATGTAGCATGTACAGCCGGCAAGAGGTGTGCAGGTATGACGCTCAGTCAGGCCAAACGAGGGGAGGTAAAGGTTTGAAACCCCAAACTTTGCAACACTCACCCCTACCTAGAGGTAGAAGCAACAGCCGGTTACACCGCCAAGGTCTGGACCGAAATAGGGATACCTGTTCTACTCGAATAGTGGCAATGATTTGCCCTGAGACTGACACAACATGCCAATGTTATCATGTGAATAGTCACTAGCCGTCGTCGTTATGGTCGTCGTCGCGTCGTAGTAGTAGTGGTAGTCGTAGTCGTAGTCGTAGTCGTAGTAGTAGTAGCAGCAGCAGCAGTAGTAGTAGTAGCAGTAGTAGTAGTAGTAGCAGCAGCAGTAGCAGCAGTGGTGGTAGTAGTAGTAGTAGTAGTAGTAGCAGTAGCAGTAGTAGTAGTAGTAGTAGTAGTAGTAGTAGTAGTAGTAGTAGTAGTAGTAGTAGCAGTTGCAGTAGTAGCAGCAGTAGCAATAGCAGTAGCAGTAGTAGAAGTAGAAGTAGGAATAGGAGTAGAAGTAGAAGAAGTAGTCGTCGTCGGCGTCGTAGTGGTCGTGGTCGTGGCCGTGGTAGTGGTAGTGGTGGTAGTGGTAGTGGCAGCAGCCGCAGTAGCAGGAGTAGTAGTCGTAGCAGCAGCAGCAGCAGCAGCAGCAGCAGCAGCGGCAGCGGCAGCGGCAGCGGCAGCGGCAGCATCGGCAGCGGCAGCGGCAGCGGCAGCGGGAGGAGCAGTAGTAGCAGTAGTACTGTCGTGGTGGTGGCATTTATTTGAAGCCTCTGACCACCAGTATACCCGAACTTACTAACCCATGCTTCCAAAGGCCTGCGGGCATGGCAGCCTGTGCAACGAGACGGGGCTGACGCAGTCAAAGCCCCGTTCCAAGCACCGGTGTATTCTCGCTGGCTGCTCGTGTTTAGGGTTTAGTGCGAAGGATGTCGAAGGTTTCAAAAGAGGCTTCCGTGTTTCGGGATCGGGGCCACAGCGTGGTCTGCGGGTTGGCTATGGGTATCTCCGAAGGTCGCCCCTATGGAACTACAGAGTGCGTCGAATTACGGGCCTGCGTTTTCGAACACTTGTGTGTTCCGATATATCTCTTTGTTAGCTGATGTTAACTCGTACATTAGGGGCGGCTTTGCATTCGGTGCATTGGTGTTCGGAGTGTACGGATTGGATCGAGCATTCACGTTTGATGCGGAGGCGTTCAGACGCCCGTTCAGGGCCCCAGGACTCAAACGCGCAGAGTCTAGACCCTAAAGCGAAGCCCAACGCCAAGCTCTAAAACCCCAACGCCCTAAAACCTTGTCCCAAGGCCCTAAAACCCTGTGCTTGCCCCTGTGCGAGTGTGCGAGTCCAAACCTCACACGACTAAACCCGAAAGCCTTAAAGCCCAAAGGCTCTGACACGTGGTAGTTTTCCGAAAATCAGGGGTACGTCTTTGGGGTCCTTAAAAATAAGGATCCTACGATTTAGGGTACTATATCAGGGTCCCCGATTTTCGGAAACTCCCATGTCGGAGTGTCAGCACCGAAACCGAACTCCGCGCCGGCCCAGAGGCCTTGTCCTGCTGGGTACTACTGCCCTTGCCTCAGCTGGTTTCGGGGGTTTTGAGGGTTTAGGGGTTTAAGTTTTTAGGGTTTAGTGCGGTTTAGGGGTTTGGAGCGGTTTAGGGTGAAGGATGTGGTAGGGTTTGGGGCTTAATCGTGTCAAAGCAGGGTTCTTACAGCTCTCGCCGATTTTCTCCCGATGTGCGTTCGGGATCTGCGTTCTGAGGTAGGTCTTCTCATTCGTCTTCTCAGTAGACGAAGGCACGAGCTTAATATCGGACAGCACGTAGTCAGAGTGTCGGAGTGCTCGCATGCGTTCGGGCCGAGAACTTCATCCGAGTGTAAAGGCGTAAACTGTTGAGCCCCAAAGCCCTCAACCCGAACCCTTGCCAGACTTCCTTGCCCGGCTCGCATACTTGAGAGTCGAGAAAGCCATGAGGCCCCACGTCCTTGCTGGCGGAGGAATGCTACAGAGGCAGCTTTTGCCCAGCGGCTCGTTCGCTTAGAAGGCCTACTTGTGGGGTTGTATTGGCTTCATGCAAGGTGGGAAGAAGGTGTCCTTCCTAGTTTCTAAAACGTAGACACATTCTGCATTTTGCCTACAAGGTTAGGAAGGATTTCTAAACCCTCAACCGTTCAGGGTTCCAACTGCAGGAGTCTGGTGTGCACAAGGCTTCTGGGTTTTTTGGAACCAACTGCTTCAGAAGTTGGTTGGCTTCATGTTTTCCCTGGTTTGGGGGGTGATTTGTTCTCTCCAGAGGAAGTTTAGGCACAGGGCCGCGGTACTGTGGAAACAGTTACACCTAGCCCTGTCAAAGTTGCGCTGCCTGCTGGTGTGTCGTACGACTGGACAGTGCTGCAGTCTTACACCGCCGCAGTTAAGGCACCCTCCAATAACCCTTACGTCAAGGTTCTGTGCTAACAGGCACTACGATAAAGGTTTCAGGAACGCAGACCTTTTAACTCTTGCCTCCCCCATGCCCCTCCCCCCCAGCCAACAGATGTAAACCCCGATCACAACGGCCAAAGAGTCTCGAGAAGCTTAAAAGCTGCCCAGAGGCCCCAAAGTAGTTCCTTTTTGGGGCTCATATATATATATATATATATGTATATATATAGATAGATAGATAGAATCCTACAAGGTAATCCCCAAAAAGGAACTACTCTGGAGCCTCTGGGTAGACCAAGGAGGGCTCGCTGGTTCCGCGAATCTGTAAGAAGGGCGCGGGGCCCAGGAAACTCACAAACTACCCCAAAGGCCCCTTTAAAGGGTACTATAAGGGCTCCTTTAAGGGATCTCTGGGGTTTAGGGCTTAAGAAACTACCCCAGAGGCCCCATAGTAGTTCCTTTTTGGGATTACCTTAGAGGATTCTTAGAACTGAGCCCCAAAAAGGAACTACTTTTGGGGCCTCTGGGTACATTCATTCATTGCTGTCGGGCTAGGGTTGAGGATCGTGTTTCGGATTTAGGGGGAGAGTTAGTGGTTTACGGAGCACAGCACTGCAGCCACTCCCCAAAGAACGGGATTGCGGGCTAGCATCTAGGGTTTGGAAGCACAGGGATGTCTGGGTATGGGCCTATCATGTAGCAATAGTATCCCACTATTGTACTTGCGGTCAGAACATACCTAGAGGGTCATACCCTACCCCTTTTTTAGGGTACCTAATTTATGGTTAGGATCTTCTACATAGAAAAGTAGGTACCTTAAAAAAGGGGTAGGGTATGAGCCTATAGGTAGAGTAGAACCCTGTTCGGACTGTTCAGGCTCCTATCGGATCGATCTTCAGCGAAATCAGGGGTACTTAAAGGATCATGGGACTTAGTAACTAGGGTTCCTTAAAGGGCTCTTTTAAGGGATCTATAGGGTTCCTTAAAGGGATCTTTGGGGTTTAGGGATCAGGGGTACTTAAAGGATCATGGGACTTAGTAACTAGGGCTATAATTAGTGTATCTATACTTATAACCCCGAAATAGGGTACTTATAACCTTACTAAGTCCCATGATCCTCCAAGGAGGGTTTAGGGCCAGTTTCCGGGTTCAGAGTTTTAAGGGTTTTGGGGCGTAGGTTCAGGGGTTAGAGTGTAGGGTTACGGTTCAGGGTTTAGGGTTCCCAGAGAGCCCAATACCCCTTAATTAAGGAATATAGCTTAAATTATAAGGGGGCGCATAATATGATTTAAGCTATATTCCTTAATTGAGGGGTATTGGGCTCTCTGGGTTCAGGGTTGAGTAACGGTTCGTTTCTGCTTGGGCACACGTGTTGGGAGGAAGGAGCTCTCCGGCGACGAGGCAAGAACTCTGAAAAAGGGTTTTCGAGTTTACGCGACTATTGCTCACTGCCTAGGCACTTGGGGATTTAGGGTTTAGGGGATTTAGGATTGTTGAGTGCAGGGTCTGGCGAAGTTGATCATATGATCATGAGCCGCAGCGGCAAGGAGCTTCATGCCCTAGTCGTTGGATGATGCCAACTATCGCTGGGCTGGACTCAACAAAGGAAGGCAGCGTTAAGTCTGACAAAAAACCGAATCCATTGAACCCGAGATCTCCGTTATCAGTCTTACATCTGACGCTGCACCGTGGGTTCGTGCCAGCCAGGCGGTAAAGCCTTAGCCCCAAGTCTTGAGTGGTCCTGAACCCTCGCCGCCGTAACTTGGTAAGACTGGGGCCGAAAGTCCTAAACCCTGATAGCCCTGTTACTAGGGTCTGCTGTATGGGGTTAGTGTTGTGATTCTTTCTCTCATCAACGTCATGTGTGGTTTCACTCCGGTCTCATGCGGACTTGTCGTCATTTGCCTCGCCTGGTTTGTTGAAGTGCGAGCGCCGAAATCGCCCCAAACCGTAAGAGCAGCCCCCTAAACCCTAAACCGCGTCGAAAACCCGACAAGTCGATTGCCAACTTGTTCCCTGACCAGCTAAGGCACTTCCGAACCACGAGACCTTGTCTGGCGAATCTAGCATAAACCGCCTGAAACCCTGGGTCCTAAGTCCTCAACCTTAAATCAGCACGCCCCGGACTACTTATCAGTGCTTTTCTCAGGCTTCTACTGCCCGAATCCCTGTGAGCAGCTGCCATGTCCGGAAGGTCTGCTATTCTAGGGTTTGGGGTGTAGGGTTTGGGGGTTTAGGGATTAGGGTTCGGGTTTAGGGCCTTGGGTTTGCATGGGGTTTAGGGTTCGAAGCCGCTAAAGTTAACGCTAATTTAAGGAAGAGAGGTGAGGTTTCGAGGATTAGCGCTGCTTCCCAGCTGATCGGCAGAGTCTGGGTTCAAGAGCGGTTTGGGGTTTAGGGTTTGCAACTCAACAAAGACTGTGAAGGCTGCGGGCTTTATATCTGTAGGGCATGCAATTATAGGGCTTTAGCCCTTTGGGGCTTTAAGGGTTCAGATTTTAGGGACTTGACTGGGTTTAGGGCGCTAGGGCTTTTATTTTTAAGGGTGTCGTTTTGGAGTTTATCTGTGCCCTGAACCCGAAACCCTAGAGCTTGGGTACGGCCCCCACTCAGTAATAGTTGAATAAGATTCATAATATAGATATAGTAGGAGCTTAATAGTAGCCCTATTATAGAGTCTTACTGTATGGGGGCCGTACCTAACCTAGAGCCTAAACCGCTTTGGGTTTACGCGTCGGGCTTTAGAGCTTTCTAGGGGTTGGGCTCACGGCTTTATGGGGTGTAGTTAGGGCTTAGGGCTTCAATGGGTTTCAGGTTTTTTTTTTTTTTAAACTTTTTTGGGGATTCGGGGCTTCTTACATACTGTCATGGAGGGGACTGCCATGGGGCCGGCGTTTGGTTACGCCGGAATGTAGTGCAAGTACATTGTCTTGTTCGTGAAGTTGTGTAAACATACGTCTCTTATGTGTGCACTCCATGTGATACATGTGTGTATGGGGATATATGAAGCATGAGATGGGCAAGGAGATGCATCGATAGCTTGGTGGGTGTCCATCTGTCACGATACTGTTTTGGGACCTTCTTTGGACTGCTTAGGACCCTGGGACCCGCCGAAAGCTGCAGCCGTTGGACCAAGAGAGTGCCGCGATTTGCAGAATCAACACGCAGACCACGGAGCCCCCATCATTCTCAAAGAAGATCTAAAATACCAAGACCCTCACCTTTAAAGCTCCCAGGCTGGTGCAGATGCCCACACGGGTGTTAGTATGTGCGAGTGATGGAGAGCCTTCTCGAGTTGCCTGAAGGAGTGACCAAGGCCACCAAGCGCCACCCACCGACGCGGAAGTTCTTGCCTCCACGTCTGGGGGATGAGGTGGAAGTCAAGTTTTCCTTGGCAGCTTCTCAGGGCGAAGTGCAGGGTTTCTCGGAAGAGAGCTGTAAGTATACCGCCGGTCAACAGTTGAGTCTTCCTGGCCTGGACATCGCGGTACAGCGCCTTTTCAAGGGTGAGCAGGCAGACTTTTGCATGGCCTCCCGCCTGGTTTATGGCAGCTCCCTCCCCGCTGAGTTGTCGCCTGAGAGTCTTCTAACCCTCTCCGTGGAGCTGGTCTCCTGCCCTTTGCGCGAGGACAGCCTGAAGAGAAGGGCTGCGAGTCTGACCCACTCAACTGAGGGTTCAGAGAGTTCTGGACTGCTTAGGAAGGTGTTTCCGTGTTTCGTTAAAAACTTTACGGATCCCGGATCACCAAGATTGCCAACCACAGCCCAAAGCCATCCCGGGAAGGCCGCAAGGGACCTTGCCCTGCACTCCCCATGGACGGAACAACATTCGAAGCCAAGCAAACTGCCCTAGCTGCCAAGAGGACATCTTTGGCGACGGGGGCGCTCTTAAAGAGCTTCGCAAAGCGACGGACGGCCGCTCACCGCGACCGGGTGATGAATGCCAGATCAGCTACGAGGCTGGAATGCCAAGGGAGGTTAGTGTTGAGGTTGTCGGCATGGACTTATTGACTTAATGATAATCATTGGATGCAGTGTCTTGAGGTGTCGGTTTACGCGATGTAGTTTTCTACGACGGGGATTCCGCTCAGTGACGATACCGATTCGATGTCGATATAAGTCTTACATAAGTATCGTTGCAACGTCCTTGATAGTTTAGAGCTTGAGCTTAAAGGATCCTGGGATGTCCGGAGTATCGGCTTTCCATGTTGGCATGTGCCAGATCAGGGTGAAGGTTTAGAGATGAGTTTGAGAGTGGACGGACCTCAGGTGCTCAGGAATTTAGGGCTGGGAGCTTTAATTCAGGCTTCGGGCTTTGCAGATTTCAGGATCTGCTGTACGAAACCCCAAACCCTGAAACGATAGCCTAGTTGATCAGAACCTCAAGCCCCAAACCTCTGAACCACAACAGGAACCCTGCGAGCTATGCTGCCGCATGTTCAACCGAGATTCCCTGCAATGCGGGTTTCGTCCTTGCTAGGTAGGAGGGAAGAATAACAGGAACCCTGCGCCCCGTAAGCCCTGTACATGTAGCGATGCCAATCAAAAAAAACCTTTTGTTGATTCAAAAAACTTTTTTCAATCAAAAAAAAAAACTTTTTTCCAATCAAAAAAAAACTTTCCCTTATTAAAGGAAGCACGACAGGAAGGAAGGAAGGAAGGAAGGAAGGAGGGAAGGCAGGAAGAAAGGCAGCAAGGAAGGATGGCAGGAGGGAAGGCAGGAAGGAAGGAAGGAAGGAAGGCGGGGAGAAAGGGCGAGGAAGGAAGGAAGGAAGGAAGGAACTAAGGAAGGCAGGAAGCAAGGAAGGAAGCAAGGCAGCAAGGAAGGAAGGCAGGCAGGCAGACAGGAAGGAAGGCAGGAAGGAAGGAAGAAAGAAAGGAAGGCATGAAGGCAGGAAGCAAGGAAGGAAGCAAGGCAGCAAGGAAGGAAGGCAGGCAGGCAGGCAGACAGGAAGGAAGGCAGGAAGACTATACTACTACTAGTACTACTACTACTACTACTACTACTACTACTACTACTACTACTACTACTACTACTACTACTACTATGATGATCTGGAAGATCGTGCATGTTGGGATTTGCACCGTCCATCTCAGCTCAAGCTTCGTTCCAAATTTATCGGATGATCCCAGAAGAGGAATCCAGACAACTGAAACTGACCATGGCGCTCGAACGGAATGTTTTCTCACTTCACTCGACAAAGCTCTGAAAGTTTGTTGAGAGGCTACGCCCTTCTATGCCTATGATGGCTGTTCGGCCTTTGGCCAAGTTCACGACTCTAAAGTCTTCTAGCATAGGGGCCTTGCACTCTCTCACTTGAAGAACCACAAGGGCTACGACAAGTCACTTCAAACGACGGAAACTACTCGAGAGGTGAGGGCAGACTCAGGCTTCAACACCCCTCCTTGGCATCGTCGCCAGACTAATGCCATCTCTGTGAAAAAAACGGACTGAGTCATCCAGTCCCGAACCTCCTGTTAAAGCAGAAAGCACAAAACCTTCTCGAGTCAACGTTGGAGTTTCGGATGGCTGCACAGTCTCTGAAGAAATGGTAACTCCCACCTTTCCTAGTGCTGTACATTGCCTCTTGTCCTGTCAGACAAAAGACTCGGTCCCTGTCGGTTTGCGTGGAGCCGTCTTGCTTTTGTGGAAGCCACCTCTCTACTTGCCTCTGCAGCTCCTCGCTTACAACCTCTTCAACCCTGCTCCTAGTCCCAGCGCTCCTTGACCTAGGAGGAGGTGGAGGTGGTGAAGTAGAGGATGAGGGACGGTCATGCATGCCAACACGGACGGGAGCCGGTGGCAACGGTGGTGCGGGTGGTGCAGGGATGAATACCTGCGTGCTTGGATACGGCGCCTGATGACGAGCGAACTCACAATGGAATCCTAATTATTTGAGGAATTTATTTTGTTTTTTTGGGGAATGTTTTTTGTTTTTCGCTTTTGCTTATTCGTCTTTTGGGCGTTGGCCTGTTGTTTTCTGCCTTTGCTTTTTACTGGTTTTGCTTTTTGCTTTTGCTTTCTGCTTCTCGGCTTTTTGGCTTTCCGGTTTGTTGTCGTCTTTTGGCTTCTTGGTTTATGGGATTTCCTTCCTGGTTTGCTGTCTTGTTGGCCTTCTTTGCGTCAACACTAATTGGCTTCCTGGCTTCTCGACCTGGCCTGGCCTCCTGACTTCTTCACAAGAAGGTAAGGACACAAGGAAGGAAGGAAGGAAGGAAGGAAAGGAAGCAAGGAAAAAGGATCGAAGGAAGAAAAGAAAGAAACAAAGCAAGAAGGGAGGAAAGGAAGGAATGAAGGAAGCAAGGACGAAAAGAAAGAAGGAAGAAAGGAGGGTCGAAAGTATGTCAGTATATAAATTAAATATAGAGTATATATATATATATATATATATATATATGGTCGCCCCCCCCCCAAGATCTACATCCGCCTCTTCCACACAATTCCACAGGTTGCTTCTCTACATTGGTCGACTACTCATATATGCCGAAACACCGTAAATTCCGATACAATTGTGCTTTACTCCATGTGCATGCAAACAGTACTGCTACAAGTCGCGGGTTTGATATGTGTAAAAGTTTGGCGCCAATCTCGGCATGAGATTTATGGTAGTTTATATGTTGGTAAAGCTGAAATGCTGGAGGGCGTGCTATTTTTGTTCAGGTAGTACTAAAAAACCTCATGTTTTTTGCGTTTTATGGTGTGTTATTTAACGACATTCCTCTAATAATAAAAATACTATTGTCTTTCTTACGAGAACGTCTGTGTGCGTGGGCCATCTCTTTCCCGCTGCTCGTGAGCGTCCGATTCTGATGCGGCCTCATAGCTCTAGCATTTGATTTATGAGTTACGAAACACAAAGAGCTCCTTTCATGTCCTGTCCGTTATACACGGAGGAAGTCGAATATACGGGCGCATTTATTTTTGAAGCAGTACTCCAATAGTTGTTCTTTGCCTCATAAAAAATGGGAAAGCCCCCCTGGAGTTGGAAAGTTCATGTGCATATGCGGGCGCACAAGAAGGCTCGTCTGCAGCAATAAGTAAGAGAGCTCTTGCATTCTTCCAAACATGGAGCAGGACTAATTACGACTGGCTGCATTGATACGTATCAATCACAAGGCAGGGGCTCCTTAACCTTGTAAAACAAAGTAAAATGGCACTTCATGGAGGGCCATGAGTTTTCATTCGGTTAACTCTTATTAATGATGCTGTCCTATACCCCGCAGAAGATGCCGATCGCTATGTCCATGGCTGTTTCTCTAATTGCTGTCATTGAACGTAGCGGAAAAAGTAGCTCTCTTCAATCTTCAAGCGACACTCCCCAGATGTGATCAAGAAACAAAGAGAAGCTTGCTTACTGGTATCTTTTATTAAACGGGCAAGAGGCATAAGACTTGTATCGGTTTCTACACCTCCTTCACATCCTGACAAAGCGATACCGGTCCTTCTGTATGTGACTGTGGTTTAAACGCTGTCATAGTTCGTATCACAACATGAAAAAGAGCTCTCTTCAGTCTTCAAAGACTACAGGTGACATCGTAGAATTCTCTTCTGGGTTAGCAGGAATCTTCATGTCTCTTGCTTGATAGGTATGAGGATGTCTCATAGGAAACCGAATAGGAAGTCTCCATTGTTTCTGATGATAGCAAGATGCAAACAGTTTCCCACAGTCTTCAACATGAAATGAATTAAGTTCTAGATAGGCTTGCGCTGCTACAGTGATGGATCTGTAGGCGGTGCAGCTTGCCGAAGAATGGCCAAAACCATTTTCGAGAAAACTCAGGTACTGGAGCCAGTGCGGCTGGTGCCATAGATCTACCAACCAACGAAAACATATATGAAATAAACTATGCAACGACTAGGCCTTTTTCATACTTACCTAACAAGAGCAATGAAAACCGTTGTTGTTCCAGAAGACACATAAATCATTACTTCCAGTCCTTGACAACGGTTGAAAGTGATGCAATATATCCTGTCCTGGACATCAGAAAACACTGTGATGCTCAAAAAACTTCCAAAATTTCCAGCCCTGAAACCCACGAAACACTGTATTGTTTTTTTTTGTGATTTTTTTGTTTTTCGCTTTTGCTTATTCGGCTTTTGGGCGTTGGCCTGTTGTTTTCTGCCTTTGCTTTTTACTGGTTTTGCTTTTTGCTTTTGCTTTCTGCTTCTCGGCTTTTTGGCTTTCCTTGCTGGTTTGTTGTCGTCTTTTGGCTTCTCGGTTTATGGGATTTCCTTCCTGGTTTGCTGTCTTGTTGGCCTTCTTTGCGTCAACACTAATTGGCTTCCTGGCTTCTCGACCTGGCCTGGCCTCCTGACTTCTTCACAAGAAGGCAAGGACACAAGGAAGGAAGGAAGGAAGGAAAGGAAGCAAGGAAAAAGGATCGAAGGAAGAAAAGAAAGAAACAAAGCAAGAAGGGAGGAAAGGAAGGAATGAAGGAAGCAAGGACGAAAAGAAAGAAGGAAGAAAGGAGGGTCGGTAGTATGTCAGTATATAAATTAAATATAGAGTATATATATATATATATATATGGTCACCCCCCCCCAAGATCTACATCCGCCTCTTCCACACAATTCCACAGGTTGCTTCTCTACATTGGTCGACTACTCATATATGCCGAAAACACCGTAAATTCCGATACAATTGTGCTTTACTCCATGTGCATGCAAACAGTACTGCTACAAGTCGCGGGTTTGATATGTGTAAAAGTCTGGCGCCAATCTCGGCATGAGATTTATGGTAGTTTATATGTTGGAGAAGCTGAAATGCTGGAGGGCGTGCTATTTTTGTTCAGGTAGTACTAAAAAACCTCATGTTTTTTGCGTTTTATGGTGTGTTATTTAACGACATTCCTCTAATAATAAAAATACTATTGTCTTTCTTACGAGAACGTCTGTGTGCGTGGGCCATCTCTTTCCCGCTGCTCGTGAGCGTCCGATTCTGATGCGGCCTCATAGCTCTAGCATTTGATTTATGAGTTACGAAACACAAAGAGCTCCTTTCATGTCCTGTCCGTTATACACGGAGGAAGTCGAATATACGGGCGCATTTATTTTTGAAGCAATACTCCAATAGTTGTTCTTTGCCTCATAAAAAATGGGAAAGCCCCCCTGGAGTTGGAAAGTTCATGTGCATATGCGGGCGCACAAGAAGGCTCGTCTGCAGCAATAAGTAAGAGAGCTCTTGCAACCTTCCAAACATGGAGCAGGACTAATTACGACTGGCTGCATTGATACGTATCAATCACAAGGCAGGGGCTCCTTAACCTTGTAAAACAAAGTAAAATGGCACTTCATGGAGGGCCATGAGTTTTCATTCGGTTAACTCTTATTAATGATGCTGTCCTATACCCCGCAGAAGATGCCGATCGCTATGTCCATGGCTGTTTCTCTAATTGCTGTCATAGAACGTAGCGGAAAAAGTAGCTCTCTTCAATCTTCAAGCGACACTCCCCAGATGTGATCAAGAAACAAAGAGAAGCTTGCTTACTGGTATCTTTTATTAAACGGGCAAGAGGCATAAGACTTGTATCGGTTTCTACACCTCCCTCACATCCTGACAAAGCGATACCGGTCCTTCTGTATGTGACTGTGGTTTAAACGCTGTCATAGTTCGTATCACAACATGAAAAAGAGCTCTCTTCAGTCTTCAAAGACTACAGGTGACATCGTAGAATTCTCTTCTGGGTTAGCAGGAATCTTCATGTCTCTTGCTTGATAGGTATGAGGATGTCTCATAGGAAACCGAATAGGAAGTCTCCATTGTTTCTGATGATAGCAAGATGCAAACAGTTTCCCACAGTCTTCAACATGAAATGAATTAAGTTCTAGATAGGCTTGCGCTGCTACAGTGATGGATCTGTAGGCGGTGCAGCTTGCCGAAGAATGGCCAAAACCATTTTCGAGAAAACTCAGGTACTGGAGCCAGTGCTGCTGGTGCCATAGATCTACCAACCAACGAAAACATATATGAAATAAACTATGCAACGACTAGGCCTTTTTCATACTTACCTAACAAGAGCAATGAAAACCGTTGTTGTTCCAGAAGACACATAAATCATTACTTCCAGTCCTTGACAACGGTTGAAAGCACACAATTATCTTGTGATGCAATATATCCTGTCCTGGACATCAGAAAACACTGTGATGCTCAAAAAACTTCCAAAATTTCCAGCCCTGAAACCCACGAAACACTGTACTGCTCAAAAAAATCCCAAAATTCTGGCATCTATGGCCAGGCCGGGGGCAGAGTCCTTAAAAGTTTGGAATTTTTTTGTGCATAGCAGTGTTTCGTGCGTTGCAAGGGTTGGAAAAGTTGATTTTTTTGAGCATCACATGTTTTGTGCGGTTGAACCGCACCTCGTCCGGGTGGATTTCCATGGCTTCGTGTGCGGCAAGATTTCAATAGGCTTGGAGTCACACTTGATTGTGCACAGGTGCGCACTTATCACATATCGCATGTCCCTCTTCACTAGACCCTCTCATAAACACTCACTGGCTCAAGATTTCGGCTGTGGGAGAACGAGACGGACCAGGCGGTTTGGGTTTTAGGACCAGCATCACCAGGTTTGGGGGCGGACAAGACACGCGCATCATGAGCATCAGCGGTGCTGCTTGGCAGTGCAATAACTGGAGCCGCTACCCCATGACCTCGTTGTTGAGTGGTGCATTAAGCAAATTGATTTCTTTTTGACCATGATCAATCTCAAAGACCATTTCTAACCAGGCGGATGCACATATACATATCTGTCGAAAAGACGCTATTCCTTGTGCGCGCCGGCTCACCTTGCAGGTATCTGACTGGAATTTCAAGTACTTGACCGGAGTAGAGGAGTATAGATGCATACACATGTGCACATATACATATCTGTTTTTTTAATCTGCTATTCCTTGTAAGTGCCGGCTCACCTTTCAGGTGTCTGACCGGAGTAGAGGTATATACACGCATACACACAGGCACATCTACATATCTATTCTGTTTGCCGTTATTCCTTGTGTTGCTGCTGCTTTGTGCTTATTGACTTTCCTTATTTATTTCTTCCCTTTGCTCGAGTTCTTGGTTGCTTGCTTGTTTGTTCGTTTGCTTGCGTTTTTGCCTTCTTCTTTTTTGGCGCCCTTGCCTTCTTCTTCCCTTCCTCCCTGCTTTCCTTTCCCCCCATTTCCTCCCTTTCTCTCGCTCTCCCTCTTCCTCTTTCCCTCTCCCTCGCCCTCGCCCTCGCCGCCTCTCCCTCTGCCTCTCCCTCTCCCTTTGCCTCTCCCTCTCCCTCTCCCTCTCCCTCTTCCCTCTTCCCTCTTCCCCTCTTCCCTCTCCCGTCTCCCCTCTCCCCTCTCCCCTCTGTCCTCTCCCCTCTCCCCTCTCCCCTCTCCCCTCTCCCCTCTCCCCTCTCCCTCTCCCTCTCTCCCCGTCCTCCCTCCCCCCTCCCTCCCCGCTAAAAACAAAAAAAATTCCCCAAATAAAACAAAAAAATTCCTCAAATAATTCCGGACCCACTCACAATTATGGTCCACAGGATTAGGGCTTACCTTAGGGAGGTTTACAGGGTCAGGTCTGCAAGTGACGCTGCTTGGCGGTAGAGGGCCTGAATTGACAGGATTCTGCAGTTGAAGCCTTAGCTGATTCTGCACTTCCTTACGTAGCCTTCTATTCTTCGCACATCTACCAACCTTTCTTGCAGCAAACTTAACAAGAAACTTTCCGACCTCCCAAGCAATCAACACTCCTAGGACACCACAGCCTATGATAACATATATGCTCAGGGGATTTTCAACCTCCAAGGGGGCTTTGTAAAAGTCTACTTCTCCACCTTTAGGGCACTGGGAGTCCTCGTCCAAGAACTTCTCTCCTTGGGCCTGCTCCAGTTGCAAAGCTATGGTTGCTAACACTATGAGTCGCATCAAGCAAGCTTGTTGATTTGTGGAGTCAATGGCCTTGCACTCTGACTCAGGCCATACAAACCCCCAGAGAAGCATCAGCTCCTTTAGCCGATCAGCGCTCAGTGCTTTTGTGCCTATGTCGGCACGTTGTTCCTGTCCCGGTACAAAGGATATCTGAAGAATGCCACTGGAAAATTTTTCGCGGAGCCACCCATGCCTGATTTTAAGATGTCGTGTACGCCACGATCCAACTCCTTCGGAGCTGATGCTCACTGCTGCGGCGTTGTCTATCTTTAGTTTCTGAACAATCAGTCCTTTGTACACGTCCATCACCAGTGCTAGGACCGAATCATTCATCAGGGCAGCCTCCGAGGCCGCAACCAGTTCGGCTTCCGCTGTTGACAAGGTTATGAACCCTTGCCGTGAACTCCTCCAGCTTATTGGCACTCCTCTGTAGAACACAGCTGAGCAGCCGTGGCTCTTTGAACCTGTCGGTGCGTACGAGGCATCAGACCATGCACACAACTCCGGCGGGTCCTCAGAATCCGGAACTACTTTGAGGGCACAGTGAAAGGTCTCTTGAAGATAGGCCAGCGTCCTTAGACTGATCGAAATCACTCTTTCAGGCTTCCTAAGCGTCAAGCTGGAGGCTATGGCAACCGTGTATTGGAGGTCTGGTCTTGCTCGCTGAGCGAGCCATAGAAGTTCTCCAACGTGCCGCTGGGCGGCCCTGACGGTTGCAACATCACGGGAGTGATCTGCTTCATCCTCCTCGTTATCAGCTTGGAGCCAGTCTTTGGGTGCTGGCACCTTAGACCTCTTACTGGGACTAACCTCGTGCGCTCGTAGAAGTTCGGATATATATGCTTCCTGCGAAAGCAGGAATCCACCTTCACAGGTTTTTATTTCTATTCCTAGGAACCTCAAAGGCTCATCGTCGGCGCGGTTGTGGGCGAATTTAAGCTTTGAGCATTCCCATATGGAAGATATTTTCTGATGAAGGAACTCCGTTACACCAACCGGGCCTAGGAAAAGAAGGTCATCTACGTACACCAAAAGGTATCCTTGGATTACGGGGTCAAAGTCTTCAGGGGAGGAGGACTCGGGCTCAACTCCCTCTCGCACTTGGTGAATGGTCCACAAGTTACTCTCTAGAGATCCCTGCTTTAGACCCATCCATCTACCCTGTTCATCCTTAAACCTTAAGCTCCTAAGCGTGGTGTTGCGATGCTCACTCCAATACCTTGGTGCCTCTCTGTAGCCGTACACGGCTCTCTGCACTTCCCAGACCTCTCCGGGCTCGACGAGTTCAAGGATTTCCAAAATGCTCGGTGGTTTCAGGGCATGGAAATGCCCTGGCGGAATTGGCGCTCTCAAGAACGCTGTGGAAATGTCTGATCCTGCAGCTGGCCAACCTTTGCTGGCAGCTTCGGTTAACACCGCCCTAAGAACTTCTGCTGAAGATCCTGCTGCGAAGAGTTCTTCTCCTGATTCCGGCTCGTGATTTCCGCAAGCAACGATGCGTGCTTTACGCTTGTACAGCGTTGCGGATCCTGGGTCTGGCGGTTTGGCCGTCCAAACTACTTTAGCCGGTATGGGAGTCACACCTGTTCGCTGTAGATACTCTTTCGCCTCTCGGCCACGATGCCGAATGATAGCTCCAAGGGATTGAAGGCTATTCAGCTCCTTCTGAGCCGCTGCCTTCCAAAGGGAAAGCCTCGCTTTCACTTCTTTAGGATCTACTGTATAGACCACACCCAAGGGTTCTACCAGACTTTGAAGTATCTCTTCAACTCCCGGTGCAATGACATTCGCAGAAGTCTTATTAAGGCGGGGCTGGTGTGGATAACCAGAACGAACTGGGTCTACTAACTCCCAAAACCTGTCTCGTCGGTCTCTTTGTGGATGCTGCATACCTGTGCTCGCTCTGGTCCCTCTTGCACTTGCCCACGGTAGTTGAAGACCTCGGTCTCCAGTACCTTGCGACGATGAAGAGGCCTCGCCCCTTTGATCAGGATTGCTTTGTGCCTGCGCGCTACCAGGTCCAATTCTGATAGCTTTGATGCACGGAAGCTCTCCAATTTTGACAAAAGTTGTACCTCCAGGCTGCTTTGATGTTCCCACTTCAAGCAAGTCCGCGATTCCCGGTTTGGAGACGCCCAAACCGGGAAAATTTGGAGGTGGTGTCTCAAGGTCCTGGCGATGCTGCTGCAAGAGGAAGCGCAGGGTGCTCTCTGACGGATGGCATGCTTTCGCGGATATCTTGTCCCCTTTCGGCGGATCTACACCACTACCGGCAAAACCTATCCTTGGCACGAATCCGGGATGAGGGTTTATCTTAAACGAAGGGCCTACTTTCGTGGATATCTTGTCCCCTTTCGGTGGATCTAGACCACTACCGGCTGCTCCTAAGTCAACTCCCCTCCTCGGACCCTTCACTCCTCTTTGCGCTGCCCACACCTTGACCTCAACACTTCCAGCGACGCTCTCACCCCTCCTCGCCCTACATACCTGCTCCAAGCGGTCGGCTAAGAGGATGAAATCTTTTGAGAAAGGTTTCGAATCAAGGTTGTCAACACCTGGACTCAAGGATGCTAGTTTAGGGGAAGGCATCTCAAAGGCATACGAATGAGGCTGCTGATGGCAAAGGAGATGCTGCACCCTTGGAGCGTTTCCCGCTTCACAAGGTTTCCCCGGAATCACCCTTGGAGCGTTACCCGCTTCACAAGGTTTCTCCGGAAACACTCCATCCTGCTCGCCTTCCGTAGGTGTAGTAACAAGCTTCAGGGCTTTGTGGTCGGGAAACCTAAACCCAAGCCCTTTAAGATCTTCCCGGGTTTGCTCTGGAATTTCTAGCACACCTCTCGGAGTGTATCCTGCAATGACCCATACATGTTGAATCGCTGGCACCAGGCAGTGCCACTGCCTGGGATCAAAGCCAACAACCTGGCCATCAATGTTGACCTTTGAACCTCCTTGCTCGCGCCCTGTAGGCAACAGCATGTCCACAGGTTCACCTATAGTGCTGTCGGAGATCCATAGCCCTCCTTCTATTTTGTCTGTGAGCTGCATTACGAAGTTTCGCGTTTGAGGCTCATTGCGCATGTCTCTGTGCAACCCTACCGAAGGATTATGATACACAGCCAGGGACGCCCATGAAGCTTCTTTGACTCCTTGCTGCCCAAGATGAACCCTTAGAAATTCATTCAAGAACTTTGTCAAATGGGGCCGCTTCAGTGTTTCCTTGGTTGCGCCTTTTAAGCCTCCTTGTGCATAGCTTCCTAGGACAACGCTTTCGGGTGTTCCCCTCACGCCTGCCCTTGTGATCTCAGCTATTCCGCTAGCCTTCAATAGCAACTGACACTTCTGATGACTGAAATCCTTTGATGCATACAATTCCTTGGCTAACAACTCCGCGTCTAAGACTTCCTCTTCGGCCTCCAAAGCTGCAAGTCTTGTTTTGTCACGAAGTCGCCTCGCGGGAACATCAACCTCCCCTTCAACCTCAGGTAAAGGGACATGTTCTTCAAGGCGTTCAACCCCAAGCTTAATCCCTTCACACGTGGTATACTCACCCGTAGGCTTGATGATGACATAGCCTTCCGACACTGTGCTCGAAGGACATGCGTACCGACCCTCTTCCCATCTAGGCTCAAAGTCTTGACCCTTCTTTTGCAAGCCGTATCTTTTGGACCTAAACCACACCTTAGCATGGAATGGGGGTATATTAGGGTCTCCTACGGGGAGTTTCTCACGGATCTGCTTGGTGATTGCCCATTGCATTGCAGCCGGCCACTGGCTTGCAGGAGCACCGCTACTAATGAGAAGTTGCCTCACCCGGCGCTTCATCCACTTGACTGCATGTTCCCCTGTACCATTTGCAGCTGGTTCAATCCCTGAGGTAAAGGATCGGGCTATCCCTTTCGAAGCTAGCCACGAGCGTACTCGCTTGTACGAGAGAAATTCTCTCGCGCGGTCTGTGTGCACCTTTGCAACAAACAATCCATACTGCTCCAGCTGGATGACAATCTCTTGGAGTGCGGTTAGGACCTCAGGTCCCTTTCGCGACACTAGGGCTTTGGCAAAAAACACTGAGCCTTGCGAAATAGGTTTGCTTAGCTCTTCTACCTTGGCCTTTAACTCCTCTTTTGACATCACCTCTTCCGCCGATTTATCTAAGGCTTTCCCCTCCTGGCCCGGCCAGGATCCTACCAACTCTTGATCAACGTGCTTGTCGATATCAGCGTGCTCCTCGCACTCTGAGTGCACATACTCGGAACACTCATAATCTGCTCGCATCATTGCAAGACGTGGTGGTGGCTGGTAGCCGTCAAACGGACTCGGTGGTGGTATCAAATTTGGAGGACGCGGTGGGAAGTTCAAGGTATCAGGCCTTCTGCTAAACTCCTCAAGAATAAAGTAGAATTCCTCCCTTTGCTCAAGTAGGTTGTAGACCTGAAAATACCAGAACTCATTTCTACCCGGGCTCACATGAGCTTCACACCGAAGAACCCTGGCTACTACCGTTGGCTCAAGCTCTCCATCTTATTATTTTGATGTAAATGCGCCATCCTGGCTGGTGGGATAGACGCAAGAGCCATCACGGCGGCCAAAATGGCAATATATGGAAGGACCAGAAATAGTCCAGGCGTTTCGGTATCACAAACCCCTCAAGCAGACAGCGAAGGACTTGCAAGGTAAGATGGAACTGGTGTGGAGTGCCATAGCGCGAGCAGCACCCAACCAGCTCAGAGGTCGTCGCAACCAACAGCCTCGCGTTGAAAAAAGCGACTGATGAAATCGATTCACAGTAGCGCGTGGTAGGGCCATCCTCCAGACAGCGCTGTACGAAACCATGCCGTTCCAGAATGGGCCCCATGACAAAAGGACGTCTTCTTCGCGGGGAAGAACAACCAGTGAGAGTATGAGGCGACTGTAGCACCAAACCACCCTGCACAAAGAACTTGGTGGCGAGTTGTATGATCATCAGGGGCTCGCGCTGTACAGGCAACCTGACAGATCAAGTAGTCGCTGAGATTGTCGTAAATACCAATGTGCCAAGACTTCCCCCGCTGCCCCAAACCCCTGACGGGGATCCGAGCAAACTGCCAGGTCTACACCAAACAGCATGGGCAGCAGTTGCCAGCACCTCGAGCGCCTGCAGCTTTCTCAGCCGGCCCAAGGCGATACTAACTGCAGTGCCATGAGGGCCAGCAGGCCGAAACAGCTCCACCAGCAAGAGCTCAATGACAGCAACTGCGTGTAGTGTGCCCAACCAGAAGATTGAGCGCGTGGTGGGCGTGCCGCAGCACGCCCGGTGGGGGGCCTAAGCCCCCCGATTGGCCTCCTAAGCTTGGCACCCTCCGTGAAGGAAGGCCCAGGGACCCCGTGCTCGTCGAGGAGCTGGAGGGGGGAGACCGCCGTCCCCAAGCTCTCCATCTTGGTCTACGAACACAACGTCTGAGTCTTCATCCCAATCCTTATTCCGTTCCATGTACAGGGCTATGGGAACGAAGTGTTCTACCAAGCAATCCTCGTCAATTGAAGGGATGACTAGGTCCTCCCACCTGTCACGAAGCGGTGGTGGGTAGCCTTCTGGAAACTGCACTGCTGTCGCGGCATCTGGATTGTACCACTGCCCAGCCTCCTGAGCATTCATCCGTGCGAATCTCCTTTGAGGTGGCAGAAACCTCGGCGCTCGCTGTACAACCTCAGCAAACGGACCAACGATTTTCCGCATCTCAGCCTTCTCCTGCTCGCCTTCCGACAGAAGGAACCCATCCTCATCCTTGTCCTCCTCATCCTCGAAAAGGGGCTCATCTGGCTCCTCCTCGAACACACCTTGACCATCTATCCCTACTCCTTCCGGCTCCTCATCTGGCGCTCTGCTTTCATCAGACTTAGCCTTTTCTGAAGGTCTAAAGACTTCCAAGGGTGCCCTATAGGATGCCACTAGAGCATATTTCACTTCCTTTTCGAAATACGTGAGACCTCCATCTACCGATTTCCCTCCTTTCTTGAAAGGTCCGGCGATGTCTAGGCTTAGGACGCAAGGGGTCTTATGAGTGACACGCCTGTGAGCGTGCCCTGTCGCTGCAGATGCCACGCAAGTGGCACAATCTTTTCTGTAGGGCTGGTGCCCTGCTGCCAAATGCAGCCTCCACTCTTCCAGTTTGGCGGCGTCGGCTGCTGCAAGAATTGGGTTTGATGCAGCGGTACTCAACTCCACCTTATCCTTCTGCGCTGGCTTGGATGCTAAAGCTCTACGACGCGTCGGAAACCTGGCCTTACGGGCACCAACAAGTGAAGCACACGGATCTGAACAACTCCCTTCACTATCATCTCTCCCGTTGATTTGAGATGACGGCTGAGAAAGCCTGTTGTGAGCCAGCTCACGGTCAAGCTGCTCGGTCCAATGTGCAGTGCTCGGCCCGGGGTCTAATTTCCCATACACCCGTCTTAAGGATCTTAGAACCTCTCTTGCAAACCCTGCCCTGGATTGCGTGAATTCCAACTCAGGCAGCGGAATCGTCGAAACAGCTACCTTTCCTTCCAAGGTTATCACGCGGAATGCAAAGCCCACGATCAAGGATTGCCACTGGCTACCAAGCTCCGGGTCCACGGTTATAGACATGGGCATGCTTGTGCCCGTGGCAAAGGAGTTGAGGGTCCACAACAGCACACAAAGCGCCATATCCTCCTGAGTGGTAGCATGCAACGTGACACATCCCAATTTTCCTTGCGATGCTGCCCACAGGAGCAGACCTGAGACAGCGGATGCCTGATATTCATTTAAGGTCCGGGATGAAATCTTGAAGGATTCCCCTAACTCCCTTAAGGCGTTGAAGACGCCCCCATTATCATCATGGTGAACCATCCACCTACCGGACTTCATCAGACGTCTACGCTTGCTCCGAGGGAAACCAAGCTCCTTCAAGTATTCCCACTCCTTGCCTTTGCTCAGGTCTCGCACTTGCGAGAACATTGCCTGCGTGGCGTGATCATCATGAATTTCTAGGCGTTGAACCGCGACCATCAACTCTTTACGATCCCCTTGAGTGAGGTACCTGCAAAGTGGTTCTTCCCAAGATGTCGCTTCAGCCGCTTCAATCCTGGCCTGCAGTTCACACAGCTGACCTTCAAAGCGCTCCAAGCGTTTGCTTTCTAGTTCGCTAATAAGTCTTAACGCTTCTGTTTCAGCCAACTGGGGACACCCTCCTCGGATCTGTGTCCGAAGAACACCGTATTTCGGATGTCTCAGTGTGAGGCCTTTGCGAGTCCACTTAATAGAACATCCCAATTCCCTTACAAGGGCTCCTAACGGTAAGATGGTTTGTGCTCCTGGGGTGTCACTTAGCAATGTCCCTCCTGCATTTTGTCTAAGGCTTTTCCTTCCATCCCCTGCAAGAATCACCTCGATGGGCTCGGCACTTGCTGCTTCCTCCTGATTCTTCGGAGGCCTTAGCGCGTGCGATGCGCCTGAGTCCAAGAGAGCATCCTTTTCTTGCGCAAACGTCAACTGGGGAAGCTGAGGGATATCTGGAAGATCAGCCCACATCATTGCCATCTTGGGCAACTCAACACTGCTTTCGCTCCCTCGGGAGGTTGACTTAAGGTCCTGCAGCATTTGATGAGCCTCAGCAATCATGGCTTTGAGCTTGGAGGAGTCTGCTGACGAAGACTGACCAGGAGGAGAAGGTGTCGCAACGGAGGAAGAGGCGGCTGAGGATTGCAAGGCATCACTTACCTTGGGAGCTGGGGGTGGAGGCTTTGCGCCCTCAACGCCCTCACCTGACGACGACTTCGCCTTCGGGCTCTCCTGATTACCTCCTTTCCCTCCTTTGCCCCCTCCCTTAGCATCACCCTTAGACCCTGTAGGACTGTCAGGCTTAGGTGCTTTGCACTCTTGGACGCGATGACCAGTTGAACCGCAATTGAAGCAACGCTGTCCCCGCTGCGCCCGAGTCAATGACGAAGTGTCATGCGCAAACCCACACTTAGCCCCTCGAGAGCATCCAGCATCAGTTAGGAAGTTGCGACACGGGGTTGCGCTCTTCGCCTTAGCTTGAGGTTGCTGATTTGGCTTTGGTGGAGGAGGCACAGGAGCAGTGGTTGCATTTGCGTTGGTCTGGGCCATCGTGGCAGTCTTGGGGCCCTTTGGCACGGCACCGCTATGCGACAAGTTTTCCATTTCTGCTAACAGCAAACCATAAAGTTCATCTACCTTTGCTGAAGACGGATTTATGTCTACTCGAAGCGTTGACCGCGCAAGCTGAATCCGAAAAGCGGCTTCCGCGTGCACCTCAAGAGGCTTCTTGCACACTAGGGTTAAGGCTCTTATCAGGATAATCGGGTCAGGCGGCGTTCCGCCTACACTCCTCACCCTGAGCAGCCATCTGTGCCACTTTCGGAGGGCCTTTGCCGCTGAAGCTGCATCGGCGGCTTCACTCGGTGATTCAAGGCATTTCAAGGCAGTTGCTCTTTCAAGCAACGAACCCGGTTGATAAATCACCATGACACGACACCATATCGCAAGAATCCCTGTCAATCTTCCTGCTACGCATTCTTCTCTAACGGTTTTAGGAAGTGCAGCCAACACCAATGTTTCTGCTCGCTTCTCTACCCGCTTCCACCTTTGCTGCTTCAACACCTCGTTCGGTTGAGGCTTGTGGCTCAAACGCGCTACAGGATCAAGCTTAAGGAATTCAGAGTAGTAGCTTTCTGCTGATAAGAGAATGTTCTCCCACCATTCAGCACTGTTATCCGATATGTCTTGCATCGCTGGGCTAATCGTGTATACCCAATCCTGGAAGTCAACCGGGGCCTCAGGGCCTGGCTCAACAAGGGTAGGCAAACTGGTTATGCCTGGCTTTACGTTTTCACTTTTCGGACTTTCAGACGACCTCATAGAAACCTCTTGCAATTGGCGCATGCCAGCAATCAGTAACTCTAAAGAATTACTTCCCAAGCTGTCACCTCCGGTTGCCCTTTCACCTGACCGCTCGATTGGCAAGGTTGCTGGGCTCGGCGCAATGGGAGCAGCTGGACAAGTCGCCCGTCCGCCTTGGTCAGAGTCTCCGGCACCCTGCTGCGCGGCATACGCTTGCCAACCACTGGGGTCACTGGGGCCTAAACCACTAGGGTACCCGTAGGGGTTTGGGTTTGATGCCGGCTGCTCCTGCACTCGAGGCGCGGAAGCATTAGGGATACCCGAAAGGACTAAACCACTAGGGCAACCGCTAGGGTTGGGGTTTGCCGCAGGCTGCTCTGCAACCAGAGGCACAGGAGCACTAGGGACACCCAAAGGGACTAAACCGCTAGGGTAACCACTAGGGTTGGGGTAGTGCGACGGCGGCGCAGCTGGCATAGATTGCCACACGCTAGGGGCACCCAGGACTAAACCACTAGGGTAACCGCTAGGGGGGCTGGCATTGGAAAGCGGCAGACCATCTGCCACGGACCCATAGCCCGGATTTCGAAGATTCGGATGCGGAGGCAAAGGAGGAGGTAAAGCCGGCGATTGAGAATGAGGTGGTGGAGGAGGTGGTGGAGCTGGAGAGCTCCTTGAGGCATTTGGCCAGAAGCCGCGTGAGCCCGGGAGCCAACCACCTAAGAACCCACCTGATCCATTCGCGTTGACCTTCGGAGGAGCTGCAGGGGCTACACTACCTACATTTTCCTCTCTAAGTCTACGGTTTTCTTCCTCCAATTCTCTAAGCCTTCGATTCCTAACCTCAAGCTCCCTCTCAACCTGCCTACGAACCTCAGCCTGAATGACTTCCATACTTAGAGACGCGGAGGAAGGCGGGGAAGCTACTTGTCCTACCGGACCAGCTACATGTTGATACAGTTGAGGCGCCTGCTCTTCGAGCTGGGCAAATCTACGCATCTGCTCAGGAGAGAGAAAAGCGACTTCGGTGTCACCGGAGTCTGGTACTCAGTTTGAGCGGTCTGTGAAGAGGGCTGAGTCACCAAAACTTCTTGTCCTCCTACATCCGCAATTTTCTGTAGCATCCACTGAACTCCTTGAGCAAAGAAGCCCTGACCCCCAACCGTAACCATCATAGAAGGTGCTTTTGGTCCTCCTTCCAAGTGCAGTTGAGCTCCTAGCTGCGGCTGCGCCTCGTTCTGTTGAAGAACCTGTGTTGTCAGAGTCTGAGCTTCATGAACTCGTTGATCTTGAAGTCCATCCACGGGCGGGCTCGCGGAAGAAGCCGCTCCAACTACATCAGTTCTCATCATGGGAGGTGGTACAGCGGACGCCGCCAAGGCGCTCGATGTGCCACCTTGCCCTCCAGCTTGGGTGCTCTGGCCCATTGAAGCTTCCGAAGCTCCAGTAGAACCATATCCCATCACCTGACCAGATGGAGGAGGTGGAGGCGTAGGAGCCTTTACTCCTCCCGCGACACTGCCAGCTGGGGCTTGCCCTGCTACCAAAGCAGGGTTCTCCATTGTAGCAGAGTGTTGCGGCTGCCTAATTTCTCCATCTAGATCCAGCTGCTGAAGAGGCGTTGTCCCATTGACCAATGCAGAGCTCGGCAGCGTCCCGTAACCTTGGGCGCTCATAACCTGATGATCTGGAAGATCGTGCATGTTGGGATTTGCACCGTCCATCTCAGCTCAAGCTTCGTTCCAAATTTATCGGATGATCCCAGAAGAGGAATCCAGACAACTGAAACTGACCATGGCGCTCGAACGGAATGTTTTCTCACTTCACTCGACAAAGCTCTGAAAGTATGTTGAGAGGCTACGCCCTTCTATGCCTGTGATGGCTGTTCGGCCTTTGGCCAAGTTCACGACTCTAAAGTCTTCTAGCATAGGGGCCTTGCACTCTCTCACTTGAAGAACCACAAGGGCTACGACAAGTCACTTCAAACGACGGAAACTACTCGGGAGGTGAGGGCAGACTCAGGCTTCAACATACTACTACTACTACTACTACTACGACTACAACAACTACTACTACTACTACTACTACTACTACTACTACTACTACTACTACTACTACTAGTCCTACTACTACCACTACTGCTACTACTGCTACCACCACTACTACTACTACTACTACTACTACTACTACTACTACTACTACTACTACTACTACTACTACTAGCCTACTACTACTAGCCTACTACTACTACTACTACTACTACTACTACTACTACTACTACTACTACTACTACTACTACTACTACAACTACTATTACTAGTACTACTGCTACTACTACTACTACTGCTACTACTACTACTACTATTACTACTACTACTACTACTATTACTACTACTG
>CAJNDT010000902.1:1102017-1164085 GCA_905221615.1 Symbiodinium sp. CCMP2592
CCTAAATATTCTAGACCCTATAACCTATAACCTCTAAACTCTATGAACCCTAAACCTGAGGTGCAGAGGTCGCAGGCTTTGTTTGGGTTCGTGTGCTGGCATCTACCGCCAGCCTTCTCCTGTATCTCGAAGGCCGAAGGCCAAAACGAATCGAAGGTGCAGTGTGCTGTGGTGTAATGAAACGTTAAGCTACCCAGAGGCCGCATAGTGGTTCCTTTTTTGGGGGTTCATATATAGAATCCTATAAGGTAATCCCAAAAAGGAACTACTATGGGTGGGGATGGCAAACATCCCCTCCAGAAGTTTCTTGAGTTGCCTGAGAATGTAGGAAAGCAGCCCACGCTCTGCAAAGTGACACCGTGAGTGAAGTATCTGAGGCCCGGAGAGCCACTGCCCACTAATTAGGGCCTCATAGTTTGAGAGTCGTTTGGTGGGCTTCTGTAAGCTTTTATCGGTAGACTTTCGCAGTATACTGAATCGTAAGTACCTGAAAAGAACTGAAATCATATCAGAGGTACCTTAAATCATACTCCGGATCCGTCCGTCACCTCTGGGGAAACTTGGGCTCTGCGGCGAGGAGATTTACCAAGTGCACGATGTCAGCCTTGGATCCCTGGACGGAAGCGTCCTTCGAAAGCGGATCAAGGAGGGAAGTGGCACGGACAAGCTGAATGACACTGGGAAGGCGCGCCTCCACAGAGCGCAACAGTTAGAAGTCCAACGGAAATAGCAGGCCAACCTCAGGACATTTCAAATTTGGCTCGTATTGATATAGCTTGAAAGGGAGAGAGCACAAAGGTGTGCCTGCGGGTGCACAAGATTGCGGCGAATGGGGTGGAGCAAGGTGGCTTGGCGTAAGTGTCCATTTTGTTTTGCTCATGCCTCTCCCGATCATCAGAACCGTGATCAGGACCGTGATCATTCTATGATGGGCGTCATGGTCCCCAACTAAGCCTGGCACTAAACTTTAAGCAATATGCCCATACCGCCAAACTCCTGAGGTTCTTACGCCCGAAACCAAAGCGTCAAACACAAAAACCAAACCCTAAAGCCAACACCCTCCCTACTATTTGCTTAAAAAACCACCAAAAAATAAACAAATAATCCCTATACTACCCCCATAAGGAATATATATTTTTTTGGGGGGTTCTTAAGCAAATAGTAGCTCCCCAGCTTCGCTGAACAGACCGAGGTCGCCCGGTTCCGGCAGATTTGGAGTTCCTGGCTGGGGAAGCTGGGCTCTTCTTCCGACACTTTCTGGGTTTCAGGGTTTCAGGATTTAGGGTTTAGGCTTTAGGGCATATGGACAACGAGGCCTGCTGCAAAAAACAGGGCATATGCGTAGTCCAGGTGTAAAAGGCTTTAGGGATGATGTTTTAATTTCCCTTATTTGCTTATAAAGGGAACCTCTTCATAAATAGTTTTCAGAGGGTTTAAAGCACAACCCAGCTTTGGGTTCAGGGCTTTCGAGTTTTAGGCTTAAGGTTTCGAGGGCCAAGCTATGACATTTTCGCATTTCTGACCAAGAATGCCTTTTGGTGGCGACTTGAAGGAAAGTTCCTTACCACCGTGTGAACGCCATAAAGACATGCTGTGCAACTTTATTCGACCCTGGTTCTAGCGATGTAAATGCAGAACCCTTGATACACAAACCCCTAAGCCTAAACCTCGAAACTCCAAACTACGATCCAAAATAACCCTAAACCCTCATCGGCAGGGACTGCTTCCAGAGACTCCCCTGAACCCTTAAACCGCCAGACTTCTAAGCCCTAAAGCCCTGAGCCTCTAAACCCAAAGGCCAGAGCCCTAGCCTGGAACCGTAAACCCCGAAACCCTAAACCCCGAAACCGTGCCATGACCTCTATAAACCCTAAACCTCTAAACCCTACTGTGCCCTTAAACCCGAACCCCAAACCCCGAATCCCTAAATCTATCATTACCCTTAAACCCTGAACCTCTATACCCCATTGTACCCTTAAACCCCGAACCCCTAAACCGTATCATTATCCCTAAACCTCTAAACCCTTCAACCCCAAACACGTAAACCCCGAACCCCTAAACCCCAAAAGCCAGAACCGAGGAAGGCTCTGTCTGCGATGCCTTGGAAGGGGCGGCCCTGGGTTCGAGGCAAGGCGACCAAGCCATCCTTCGCATCTCCGCGCCCTTTCTTCAAAGGGGTCTTCTGGGCTAGATGTCTTGGGGTTTAGGGAAAGTTTGGGGGGTTGATTTTGAAAGTTTCGTTCAGGGTTGTTTTTTTAAGGGTGGGCTCAGGGTGTGGAGATTTGAAGCATTTGGGGGGTGTAGATATTTGTGAGCGAGGGTTTGGGGGGTGCCGAACCAGCCGCTGAGCTGTTCGCGTCATTGGCTGCAGATCTCATATGAACAAGTTATGACGGTGGCCGATCACTGTGATCGCTCAACGATGCAAGACGAACCGGTAGAACATAGCGTGATGGTCCTAAATACCCAGAAGCAACATCCCTAACCATCGAAGCTGGGGCCACTCCCTCATCCCTTCGCAGCCAAAGACCCAAAGCCAAGGATGTTGGTGCATGCCTTCATGGCGGCCTCTTCGAAGTGGAAGGAAGCCTAGAAGCTCCCATCATGGTGCCCCTAGTTCCGGGTTTAGTGTAGAGGGGGGCTCTTATTCTCAAGGTTCCACAAGGCCCACCAATCGTTAGGGTCTAGGTTTTAGGGTTTAGGGCGGGGGCTTTAACAATTAGATTACCGGGGTACCTTGCATGTATCGAAAAGAACACCAAGGTGCACATGGAAGTTTTGAGTGTGCAGGCTGTGAAAGCAAAGTGGGACATGAGCCACAGCTGCAGGATTAGGTTGCAGCGGTTTAGGGTTCAGGGTGTAGGATTCACGTTTTATGGTTCAAGGTTTAGGTTTTGGGTGTAGGATTTAAGCTTTAGAGTTCCAGGAGAAGTGTACCAAGTGCTGAAAAGGGTTCAGGGAGGGATTTTCTGACAAATTGGGGCCTTCAGCGTCTCAAAGTCTCACCTCCTCGGCTCTTGCACGCGGCCCTGCGTTTTTGCATTGCGGCTGAACCCTAAACCCCTCAACCCTAAACCAATAAACCCTAAACCCCTAACCCCTAGATCCTAAACCCCCTACACCCTAAACCCAAGCCTAAACCCTAAGCCCGGGAGCAACGAAACCGTGGACTTCATGGATGCCAACCCTGAGCTCTCAGGCCGCAACCCAAGCCGGTGTTTTGTGCTAGGGCGTCGTTTAACCTAAACCGCAAATCCCCAGCCGCAAGCATCTAGGGTCTGGTGGCGGGTCCGGCAGGTATGTGAATGTCTACAAAAGTGGAAAACTTCGCGGCGTGCCAACTCCGAGTCGCGCATGGAAAACCTTCCCCACCTTGTTCTAGAAGCTTTGACTGGGGGGGGGGTCCACGGTTTAGGAAGGTTGCTCAAGGTGTGCAGTGCAGGAACGTGTACATAAAAACATGGTTACGATCGGCATGCCTAACGATTGTGATATACTATTCACTTATGGGAACCGCACGCTGCTGCATGATGCAGACAGAAGTAGAACTGCCAGTCATGTTGTTCCGCAGTTACAGTTTTTGGCTTCCCGGCCTACTTACATGCACAACATCGGACACATCCAGCATGTCCTAAACCTGCAGACTTCATTAAGGACCTCCGATGAACGACTTGAGAGGGGAAAGCTGCGCCGCGAGAAGGCCAACTGCGGCTTTAACATGGGTGAGATCTGAGAATTGAATAGAAAAGCGCCTGTTTTCGTCGCGACGCGACATACACATCACATGCTCCCTGATGTGTGTCGGGTTTAGATTCCAGTTATCCTGGCAGCTCATGAGGCTTGCGGCGGCGTGAGCAGACGTAAGACGAAGTGGATCAGATCAGAGTCTTGGGATGTGTTATTATCCTAGTCTTTTGCTGCCGGCTTGCTGGTTGTTCGACCGGTGTCGTCGTCGCCGTCGTCATGGTGGATGTTGTTGCTGGTGCTTCTGCGGCTTGTGCTCATATTGCACGGCCGCTTAGTTTGCCTCGTGTGTCACACCATGAGTAAGTTTTAATCTGTAACCCCACGCCGCATGCATCTCCCACTAAACCTGAAAACACCAGACTGGAGACTCTACGCCCTGACTCCGCCCCCACCCCCCTCCCTCCAAACAAAAAAAACAGTTGCTAGTTTCAGGGAAGCCGGAGTAATCAGTAATAGTGACTCCTATGTTTCCTTGCTATAATTACAATATATACATCCCAAAACCTTCTTCGAACTATTAAGGCTGCTGTATGTATTTTTCGTAGTAACCCCTATAAACCCCTATAAAGAAACTCCTCGAAGGAACCCTATTCTCCTTGTCTAAGGCCCTATCATTATGAGCTGCTGGCTGAGGCACCACAAACCCCTAAACCCCAAGCCCTGAATCCTAAACCCAGAAAGATCCCTATTTAGAGCCTTTAAAGGAGCCCTCAAAAAATCCCTAGATCCTTTAAAGGAACCCTTAAAGGAATCCCTAGATCCGCCTTCGGGAAGGCTGGAGAGCTCTTCCGAAGGGGCCGGGTGCGCCTGGCAGCCGCTCATTACGAGACGGTGGGAGTCCTCGGCGCGGTTGGAACCCTTTAAAAAACATTCTATGCCTCCAGGGACCTTATTATGGGGGTCCTTAAGGGGTCTAGGGCCCCAACTATGAGGTTTATTGGAGGGATTGGGAACAGGGTTTAGGGGTTTGGGGTTTAGGGTTTAGGTATCGATTTGGGCTAGTTTTTAAATTTCCCGGTATCGTTTCATAGAGAGCCCTAATTAATTTTGAAGTAATTTCGAGGACTGTTCAAAATCACACCTAATTTAGGAGTGGGGGGTGTTCGGGTTTTTGGGTCTATGTTTTCGGTCATTCTGGGGTGTAGGGGTTTGGTGGATTGAGGGTCAGGGGTGTAGGGCCATCTGTGTGTCTTGGACATCATCGCCCCTATATGCTATGCCAGATAAAACAGTACAGAGCGATCGGGGATTCCCATTTGTGAGGGCTTTTGTGGACGGACTCCTTAACCCTAAACCCTATTCAGTCCTATTCTTAGCGCCTTTATGGGTGGATTCCTCGATCTGGCGCATGGTGGGAATGGCACAGGGTCTAGCTCATGGCTTGGTTGCGGTGCTTGCTGCACCGTCGTCACACAGGGTTCTGGGCAACTCCACTATCAACGCGGTCCCCTGGGCTATCTTTAATTTGTTTGTGCCATATGAATGAAACCTCTGAAAGCTTATATCTTTAACCTGAAACCCTGCTGAGCGTCGAAACCCTGCCCAACCCTACACCCCGACATGGCCTCGACCTTGCAATCGCCTAGGACCTAATCTCTACTATCCCAAACCAGAATTTCTGATTTGAGATTGAGCTTTGGGATTCGAGGTTCAGGGTCCTGGGCTTAGATGTCGGAGTTTGGTCTCCGGAGCCATTCCTCTGGCCTTGGTAATGGCTGCATGGCTACCATCAAGTATTCAGAACCTTATGGAGAGGGAGGGGGGCGGGGGATGTCTGTGTCAGACGAGGATCCCTGGTTCTACGACCGGAGGATTTCCAGAAGAGGCGAGAGGAAGCGACTGAGCTCCGGCGAGTGGCCTACCTGAACCAGGCGGCATGCCTGCTACAGCTCGGCGACTGGGTGAACCAATGGTGATTTGAGGGTTTTGGCTGTTTAAAGAGTCCCCATAATCAGGGACCTCCAAGGGAGTTTAGGGTTTAAGTTTTGGGGCTTGGGGCTTAATGCGGGCTTGCAAGGGTAGGGCTCGAAGTTTTGGGCTTTGGGTCTAGGGCTAGGGAGCTGCATGTCGCGCCATAATAACGTCATTACATACGATGACCATACTACCAAATACTATAAGTGTACTGCCATAATACCGTAGTTATACCTCCATGACACTATACTTGTACCTTCATGACACCATATAAAGGCGGGTTCCAAACATCGCAGCCCGCAGCCGCAACTAGGTCGAGATGAGGATGTCGCATTGAGGCTCCTTGGCCACACCCCTCGACAGACCCTCCGACGTCGTACGCCCTCCTAAATTACACAAACTGTCTCAGAAATAATACAATTTTTCAATATAATATGGTCATTACCCAGAGGCCCCATAGTAGTTCCTTTCCCCAAAAAGGAACTACTCCGGGGCCTCTGGGTATTGCCTCAGATCATGCGTCCTAAGCCCTCTTCAGCTCAACATAACTCGAAACTGGTACAAGGTGAAGTGGCGAAGGTCAAGGAGCTGTGTGGCAAGGTCCTGCAACTTGGCACTGCAAGCATCCTTCTGATTGTCGGCATAAGATACCATAGACCTCTGTGCATAAGCCCAAACAGTAATCTTGCAGAACCATGTGCCCTTCCTACATAAAGATAAGCAGGCCCTAAACCCTAAACGGCTCTTAACCCCAGACAAAAGGTACCTTAAACCCGTAAGGCCAGAATGTCCTCTTAAACCATTCTTCCCCCTAAACCCTAAACCTGTAAGGCAAGAATGTCCTACTCAGCCCAAAGCTCTCTTCCGGCGAGCAAAAGCGGAGATGGACCTCCAACAGCCTCGAAGCTGAACTTATAGGCTTTAAGCGGTCTTAGTGTTGATGGACAAAATCCTGCATGACCCTAAGGACTCTAAACTATGGGAACTATGGTATATTCCTTATAATGGGTAATGCAGGATTTTGTCCATCAGCAGTAGGGTGGCGTCGGGTTCGGGGGCTCAGTGAGTTGATGGTTGGGATTCGGGAATGTTGATGGTTGGTACTTAACTTACCTTTGGTTAGTAGGGAATGGAGGAATGGGGTATATTTATAACTACTATTACTACCATTCTTCCATTCCCTACTAACCAAAGGTAAGTTAAGAGGTCTTGGGTTGAATTTGAGGGTTTGGGCTCTCGGTGGTTTAGGTGACTTCAGAATTCGGTCGAGGGATGAGCTGTCCCCAATACCCTAAACCCCAACCCTAAACCCTTAAACCCCCAACCCTTAAACCCTAAACCACTAAACCCCTAAACCCAAAACCCCTAAACCACTAAACCCCCAAACCCAAAACACACCAAACAAGAAGCCAAGCATCCCAAGAGGTACCAGGCTGCCGTGGAAGATCTGCAGCGCCTTCTGGAGATCGAGCCTGGCAATGCCCAGGTTTGAGTTGGGGGAACCTTAAGGACGAAATGAACCCTAAAACGGTTTAAGCTTCATATACCCATATAGGGATTCATAGTATATGGGTATAGGGCCCCTACTTTTAAGGGTCATTTGGTCCTTCAGGAAGCGGGAAAGAGGTTTCTCTTCTTCGGGATCGGCTTGAGTCGAAAGACGCGCCACAAATTCGAAAGTCAGGCAAAGAGTAAGGTGGGGAAAGGGATTTAGGGTTTAGGGTTACTAATGTCCTATACAAATTTTGGTGGCTCCTCATTATCTAGGTGGCAATTTGGGAAACTTGTTAATTTCCCTTATGGTTCCTATAGAGGTACCTATTCATAAATACATTTCAGAGCCCCAAAGCTACAACCCAGTTATAATTCTAGCCTAATGGGCCCCGAAACCCTTTTCAACACGGTTTCGGGTTTTGGGGTGTTCAAGGAGCAACCCCAGCCGAAGATCGAAAAAAGGGTCTTCGGGTTGAGGATTGTTGAGTTTTTCGGATTTAGCCGCCACGGGTTGGGGAGTCCAGTCCAGTCGCAAAAGAAAGAAGTTGGGATAAAAGGTTAGGAGGGCTTGGTGCATCGAGTCTAGGCTTCAGCATCTAGGGACTTGGAGGGCACATCTGCAGCGCCCCGAACAATTCCCCAAAATGTAAAAAACATAGTTTCCGGGAGCTGTATTCTAAAGCCAAGACCCGAAACCTGATGGGAATCGGAATGCTTCTTGGAGGGCAAAGAGTGTTCGCACTCGCCGGGAAGAATTGTGCCATGTGGGCTTTGCAGGATGTAGATAGCGGGTCAAGCACAATACGTAATCACACTTGTTTGCGTGCCTCTGACAGTCATCTCGTTTTCTCTATGTACGTTTGAGTGCATCTGTATCTGCGCGTATATGTGTGTGTACATTTCTATGCATGCACATGTGAATGTACATGTCATGTCTATGTGTATACATGTGTATATATATATATATGTGTGTGTGTATGTACACATACATATCCTTTTCACACCCTATACGTACATGTATGTGAATGTGGAGCTGAGTATGCATAAACATTCCGGCGCCGACATATAGATCGATGGGTAGGCAGGCGAAACCAATTATGAGTTTGTTTGCCTCTTTGCCTGGCAGCCCACATGAAGGAGAAGGAATCCGAAGTTCATTCAGAGCCACGTGTTCTATTGCAGTCCGCCACCGCATGATTCCTTAGGCTTTGCTCTGTTGCACATATCGTGAAGGTGGAGTAGAGGGAATCCGAAGTCAAGTTCAAAGCAACATCCTACATGGCAGTTCGCCGCTTCATGATTCCTTAGGTTTCGCTCTGTTGCGCATACACCCCGTCAAGGCTTGTTCACATCAAGACTTCTCCCCGCAAACAGACACTTACGCCGGCAAGAGGCAAGAGTGCCTGTCAGGCCCACCAGTTGCTCCGAGAGGTGCGCAACAAACTCCGGAAGCAGGACGGGATGGAATTTTTAAGCTGTAGTTAATTCCTGTTGCTTGAGGGCGTATACAGTCTAAACGTTGGATCACCCAAAAGCCTGCCCAGAGGCCCCATAGTAGTTCCTTCTTGGGATTACCTTATTGTTTTCTATGTATGAAACCCCAAAAAGGAACTACTTTGGGGCCTCTGGGTGAAGCCCTAAACCCTAAACCCTAAACCCTAAGATCAGGACAAAGAGAGCTCCAAGACCTTTTCCCGGATGTGTGGAGGTCTCGGCTCGATGCCCGAGCGTAGCGACCGCCGGGATGCTAGGCTGGGTTCAAAGGCGCGCATGTAGGGGCCTTAATAATTGATATTTTTTTTTTTTTGGGGGGGTGGTCCTTAATATTGTAATTACAGTATACCCTATGCCAATTCTTAATAGGCCCCTACAGTACCTGTGATAACCTCACCTTGTCATCAAAATAGATGTTCTTTGAGGTCCAGAGACGTTGCCGTGCCGGTGGAGGGGTACACCTTTTCTGGGTATAGGGTTTTGTTTTTTTTTTGGTTTAGGGCTTAGTTGAGGGGTATAAGATGCGTTTCTGACCACTTCACGGCTGAAGTGACTCTCTTGAGCCGTTTTTGCAGCCGAGGATGACGACCTGGTGGTGGCTCCCAACCTGGAGGAGGAGTACGAGAAGCTTTCACAGAAGATCGGCGTTTCCGCGGATCGTTTAAAGCCATCCGCATGATCTTTAGCGACATCCAATGGACAACGAGGAGTCCACAGAGATAGCTCCCCAGGATGCGGGATGAGAAGAGGCACTGGCTGCAGAGGAAGAAGTGTGTAATGGAGTGGTCGGCACGGACTTGAGCCCCCAGGGCCCTGATGTGGTGCGACGAGGTTCTGGGAGGATGATGGCGCGATGCTGCGCAGTTCTGCGTGGGAAAACATGCAGCCGCTGTGGGTTTCAAAGCCATTCACACGTTTAAGGTTTTGCTGCCTCCTGGCCAAGCATAAGGATGCCAGCTAAACATGGGTGACCCAGAGTGCCCTTGCGGCCACAGCCATCAACCAAGGACACTCAACGCAGCACCAAATCCTAGATAATGTTCAAGTTTTTGTGTTTACATGGAGCCCTATGTCGTTGAAGCGACGCAGGGCTATTGATATTTTTGGGAAGTAGACAAAAGCAAGACCTAGCAAAGAGCACACACTGGAGGAGTGTCCTGGCTAAGTGCATTCGCCAGGCCATTGGTGTCCGGATGCCGCATCAAGTCCACGAGAGTGCAGTTGGTGGAACCGTTGTGAAGCAGGACGGGGTTTACAGCTCATTGTTGCCTACCGATTCTGTGTCGAACTTGGGTATCCCTGGAATGATATAAACAGGCAAAGGCTCAAAGCATCTTAGCCTAAACTTGAACTGACTTCAAGGAGCCACATCTGTGAACTGGCCCCTCGGTCACATCGAGCTTCGGTTTCAGTTCTAGAGTTGCGGGAATGAGGATTCCAAAAGACCATGGCTGCTCCCCTAAACCCTAAACCATTTAAACTTGCTCCTGTCTGCTACTCATTGAATAAGGATTCCAAAAGACCATGGTTGGTCTGCAAACGAAGACGATGATTTCAAACTTGCTCTATCTGCTGATCATTCTGTGACGTGACTACTGAATCCTACAGCCTTCGGGGCAAACTCCGTATACAGGGGCCCGGGATACATAGTAAACGATGTTACAGTGTAGAACCCCCACCAGAGCCCCAAACCCTAAACGAGGTACACATTGGGGCTCACCTCAGCGGCCGCCATGCCGCTTACGTTGGAGCTCGGGCTTCATCTCCTCTTCCGCCGTCCAGTGCACGAGCAGATCTCTTTCAAGTTCCTTCAAGGCGGTGTCTAGGGCGAAAGGGTTTGGGATTTTGGGGTTTGGTAAAGTTTGGGAACTAATATGACCCTGGTCGGGGACCCCCATAAGCCATAGGCCGCAGTAAAACGCCAAAGCCTCAGCCCTCACGCAAAAATGCCAGTGCAGGCATGACTGCCCCCTGCTTGATTCTTCTCTGCACTACACTCGTCATGGCGTGGTTGGTCATGCCACTCGTGGCCCTCGCGAAGACCCCAGGGTGCACTTCAGCATGGCTCTAGTTTTGGGCATCGTAACGAACGGACATGAGCTTCATGTCGTTCTCTGTGTGTGTGTGTGCGTGTATGTATGTATGCATGGATGGATGGATGGGTGGATGGATGGATGGACGGACGGACGGACGAATGGATGTGTCTATGTATATTTGCACGTATATGTACACACATGCCGTGCAGCGGATGTATACCTGTAGGTCTCGCCAGGTTGTGTTCATTGGGGGGGGAGTCTGAAGAGCTGTCCAGGACGTCCATACTCGTCTACTCGATCGCTAGTGTGGCTTGGCGCAAAAAAGTCGCAGTGAAGTTGTGGCATGCCGTTAATATAGGGGCCTAAATAATTACCTATACTATTTTGGAAGGTTCCTTATTATACTTACAGTGTAATGTGCCCCCGAAACCGAATTAGACTTTTTAAGGCCCCTGTTGCATTTGCAGTACCGGCAGGAAGTACAGGGTTCAGGGGTTCCCTTGCGGCTTAGGGCTCAGGTCATCTGATGGAAGTTTGTTTCATCCTGATTGGTTTGGCCAAGCATCTCGAATACAATCCGGCCTTCGTTAACGGCGTGTAAGGAGGGTAGAGTGATTGCCTGTAGGACCACTTACGTGGGAAATGGGCACCGAGGAACTGACGCAAGACTCACCAAAGATTGGCTGATTGACGCGGTGTGGGGTTTTAACGTTCAAGCCTCTCTAAAGATTGGCTGCTTCGCATAGAACATCAGCTGCTGTGTCTGCAAAGGTGGCAACGCCGCACCGCCGCGGCCTCGGATGATAGGGGATCCTACCATTAATCCATATTCCAACTTTCTGGAGTTCCCTTTATAAAGATCAAACAGTTGGAAAATGGTTCCCTTACTAGACTGAGGCTACTCAGTAAGGTAGCTTACTTAGTTCCTAAAGCAAAGAACTCAGTTTGCTTGGTTCGTCAAGCTGGTCTTTACAAAGGATTGAACCTGTGCCAAGCCCGGAGATATGCTTATAGGGGTCTCAAGAATTAGCTATACTATTTTGGGGGCTCCTCATTTTGTTATGGTATAACATACCCCGAAACCCTATTCTAAGTGTTGAGGGATAGTACCCTAGTACCCTACTATAGATCCCTTTTAAGGGCTTCGTTCAAGCTTTCGTCGCACCCCCCTGAAGCCCAGACCCCAACCTCGACTGGGAGAAAATATAGGGTTCGTTGAAAGGACTCTATATAAGGACTGCTACAAGGGATGCTATAAGGGTACTATAACCTCAAATGCGATTTATGGAGTTTACGGTAGCGGCGAATTGGGAAAGTATGAGTTAAACTTTGTACACCTTTTTAACAAAGTGCAGTCAGCTGACGACTGTGTTAAGAGCAGCTATCGTGCTCAGCAGCCTCACTCCGTTCCCCACGTGTGCATAGCCTTAAACTAAGAAGGCACCCCTGAGCCAAGCAAAAAGAATTCGATTCATGTCCGAACTCCGTCATACACCCGAGCTGATAAACACACAACGCAGAAGGAATCCCAGTCTTTCGGACACCCGGCATGTGAACCCGGAGCGTTAAACCCGAAGGCATGGGAGGTACGGGGTTCAAGAAGCCCTGAAGCCTAAACCTTCGCCAAGCTTCTGTTAGAAACTCTAGTATTGGTTTTGGTTAGGGTGCATACACAAAGGGCAGGTTCTGATAGGTTCGGCTTTAGGCTACCCAGAGGCCCCACAGTAGTTCTTTTTTGGAGTTCATATATGGAATCCTATAAGGTATTCCCAAAAAGGAACTACTATGGGGCCTCTGGGTAAGCCCCTCGTAAACCAAGGGCTCCGCTTGTGGCGTTTCGGGCTGGTCGGCTTCGGGGCTTTCCTCATCTCCCTGGTGCAGGCCTGGCTTGTGTAAGGGCCTGTCACAGGTCTAGAAGGGTTCTTATAAGGGCTCCTTGAAGGGATCCTTGGAGGGGACGTAGTCGCATGCTATCATAGTGGGACTCGCAGATGAGGTTCATGATGAATGCGGTCTGGGGCTCGTATTAGGCCGTTTCGACCAAAGCTTACTCTGTGAGTTTAGCGTCTTATGCTTGTGAAGGAAGACGTTTTGTTGCTAAGCCCAAATCAAAACCGAAACATACATGCGTATCGTAGTAAAGCACCTTTCCTCCATACTTTGAATGGGCGAGATTCTGCAACCAAACTCGGGGTAGAGCTTCTCCTTAAACCTAGGTGTAGACTTAGACTTAAGGAATAGGGGTTGCCACGAGTTTGTTCCGACCTGAAACCGCCAGACATCCAAAGTTGCACAGACCAGCTCAATCTCTAGGAGAAGGGCCTCGTAACCCCGAAAACACCAAAACGCTGACCCTTAACTGCTTAACCCCAAATGGACACCCGAAACGGCTTCCCGAGTCCTGCGAGACCGCAAAAGGACATCGATGAAGGCTCGACCGAGCCGTGCATGAAGCAAAAAATCCCCAAAGCCCTAAATCCTGCCTTATGCTGCCGCGTAGCCCAAACCTTAAACCCTAAACCTTAAATCCTAAACCCTGTCCGATGCCAGGAGTATTGGACCTAAAACGGGGCTTCAAAAGACACCTAAACCTGAAAACCTAAACTCTGTAGACCTGATGGGACCCTCTAAACCCTAAACCGACCTCCGAACTTAAAACGACTTTTGTCCAGGGTCTCCTAGCGGCAGCCTGGATCGTCTATGTTCCTTGGCCTTGCGCTGTACCGTAGGGCTCAGCGTTTAGGGTTTAAGGTTGAGGCAGGGTTTGTTTATGAGGTTATATTATATGTCCTTGGTTGCCGGGGTGGGGAGAAGAGAATGCAGGTTGAGAAAAATATTCGGCATCAACAAGAAACAACTTAAACCCTCTGGTCGAGATCGCAAACCCTGAGACCAAGTGTTTGTAAGTGTTGTTTTATGTTTTGATCCTCCATCCACCCCCAAGAAGAGTGTAGCCTTCCATGATGGTGTTTTCGCGGTCATCTTAATTGGAGCAGAGCTTGGCTGTGCTTCGCTAGAGACCTGCCCAGATCATGTCGCTTTCCTGCTTGTTCGCCAGCGTTGACCTCAGCGTACAACGTCCATATTATACACTAGACAACTTCGACTTCCAGGGGAGGTTGGCTAAGCAGGGCACGGGAGCACAGCAGACTTGCTTCGCGCAAGCCTACCAACCTGCTGCACATTTTTGTCCAGTGCAGATGCGCCCTTTCAATGTCAGTTTGAAATCTGAACCCAAACACACACGAATCTTAAACCCTGGAATCCAACAAGGCACCAGTGTGCCTTTTTGCTGCCTTCCTCTTCTCCGCTCCGAACGTCGAGTACCGGAAGAGGGGCATCAAAGCTTGTATTTGTGCGTTTAGGGTTTTGTTTCTCAGTGCAAATATTGCAGGGTTCAGGCTAGTTTCGCTCTCGGGTGTGATTGTTGCGGAATCAAACGTCGCCAGGAGTTTGGGAGTTTCCGGAAATAGGGGACCCGAATATCGTACCTTAAATAGTAGAATCCTTATTATAAGGACCCCCAAATAAGGTACACCGAATTTTCGGAAACTCCCGTTTGGGTTTAAGGTGAACCTTGTCCTTCCTGAGGCCCGCGCTTAAGTGTCGAAGCATTCATTCGGTTCATGATTGGGCTTCTTGCTAAGAGAATGAGCCACTCTGTGTTGTGTCTTCTTTGGTGTGTGCTTGGCGTTTACTAAGTGCCAGCAAAGCACCAAAGTACGTGCCTTCCTGGCCGTGCAATGACGACTTAGGCCTGAATGCGCTGTGCTGCTTGATCGGTGCCTTCGCTTTGGCTGTGGCTTTCCTCTTACTCGCAGGGGCATCTTGGCCGTACAAGCCCTGCAAGCGCCCACAACATCCCAAAATTGAATCGCTGAATCTGTTGGCTTGACCGACTTGGCTTGGGACATGTCTGTCATGCATCGGGCCGAACATGAGAGATTCTGTTCACCAGCCCGGTCGGCATTGCTAGCATGACCCAGGCTAGCTTCACGGCGGAGCAGGAGAAGCAGGTGAATATTGCAACTCGGCTTTCTTATACCTGCTAGCATGAGACTTCGTTTCGCAAGATTTTGCAACCACATATCTAGGACGCTGAAGGACTGCCCACAACCTCAAAGTCACGGGGCGGGTGCCAAAGCCTCGCGGAATGTCTCTGAAGCCAGCGAAACCCCAAATCCCTCAAGCAAAGTTTTCACCAAACACTACGGTCAGTGAAGCGCACCTAGGCTCAAGTTTGCTTGGTGGTGGGTCATTTGTGGCTGTTGGTGTTGGCTCTGCTCTTCCTGTTCTACACAGCTCCTTGGCATGGCTAACTTAATGTAGAAGCTGTAAGAGTTTGTCACACTATTCTTTATAGCTTCTGATTCCATTCCCATACTTCTAAATCGTTTTTCTGCTCATTAAGGCCCTTGCACTGGTAATTAGTAGCTCCGGAAGTTTTGGGTTTACGGGTCATGAGACGCTTCGTTTCAAAATTCAATACCGGTCCTCTTATTAGTATTGCCGCCGTACAAATTTCCAATACTATTCCTGAAGGTTCCTGATGTCTAGATATCGCACCATTCTCCCCAAGGCCCTCTTCGCGTGATACAGGCCCCTGTGGTAAATTTTGAGGCTTTCGGGTCAGGCTCTGGCATGTTCTAAAATGCCTGTGCCCCCGAAGACCAAAAATCCCCAAGCCGAATACCTAAAGACTGCAATATCCCTGAATAAGGGAAAACCATACGTTGAAGTGGAGTTTGCTGAGCAGGGATCCTGAAATTCTTGATGAGAGATGTTTTGGTCGCTTGGTACCACATTTCCTCGACTTCACCGACATTCACCGACCTCGGCACTCCGAGGAAATCGCGCGCCAGCAAACCCTGGAAAGCGTGCGTCAGCAGAGCCTCCTGGTGCAGCAGGACCACGGCTCAGAATCTTTGTTACTGTATCGGTTAGAAGGGGCCCCCACCCTGTAATAGTGGTATAATAGGAATATAATAGGGCCCCAACATAATCCTTATAGTCACTATTACAGGGTGGGGGCCCCTTCTAATGTATCGAGTATCAGAACAAGACGTAAGAGTTGGGTGCTCGAGGTGTGCACGTCTTCCTTCACCTTTGAGGATTTTCCAGAGCTTAGGGATAAACGAAGCTTTTTGGCAAGAAGCACCCAACAGTCCCACAGGCCAAGCAACAACGTAGTAACGACGTCAGGCAGAGACTTCAGCAACTATGCCTAGTAGCTATGCGCCGGCGCATGCAAACATCGCCTGCTGCTGCTCCCATTTCATTGCCCGAGTCTTCCGCTTCCCCTAATTGACTGTGGGGTCGAATCGGACTAGCGAATAAGAGTCCGCTTGCAGGCCTTTCTACTGGAGACGGAGATGACATCCAGTGGATCACCAGAACAGGCCTCATCCTGGCAAGACCGGGCAAAAACCCTGGCCCTGAGTACTCAATACCCAACTATCCCCACTTAGGAGTGCGATTCTCGACGCCCCCACCTTCTTTCTTATGCTCCCACATAGCTAGGCCATCGGGGATTCTCCAGGTTCATGTGTTACTTCACATATTGGTAACCTGTAACTGTTGGTTATTTCAAGCTCTAAGTGCCTCAATTACATAACGTGTCAACGGTGTCGGGGACGAGGAACGCCAAAACCAGAACTCAAACCCCAGAACGGCGAATCCCAAGCCTCAAATACCCTGAACTCCAGACCTCCACCGCTTCACCTCGGCCACGGACCCCCTGACAAGTGCAGTTTCTTGCAATTTAGAGGTACCTTAGCAGTACCTTGTCAAGGATTCACATCTTGGCTCTCCTCAGCCCTGAGGGGCCGTAAGGCCCAAACCCCAAGCCGGATCCTGTATTACTTAGGTGTCCATAAAGTCCGAAAAGCTCCTCTAAGCTCTGCTGGAAGCCCCAAACAAAGCCTATCACCCTGAACCGCAGTTAGCCCCCTAACTTCCCAAACCTTTACGACTAAAACGGTCCGACACTCCAAGCCGCAACGCCCAAGCGTCATCTCCCAGGACCCCGCTCCCAGGACCAGGCGGGCAGCTGCGGGTTTGGCCTTCGAGATGCGCGAAGCTTGCCTCCATGAGAACACCTGTTTTGGGTTCGGGGTTTGGGCTTCTGCCACAATTGCAGCAGCTCTGAGATCAAGGCGGGCATGCACAAGTCTGTGTGATGAGCAGCGCTGCAAAACCTTCGTGGTATCCAAGGATATGAGCCTGCAGATACGCGGTGGGGACAAGCTGGCCCCCTTGCAAGAAGTTACGGCATCGCGATGTCCCGACCCCGCGGATATACAAACACACAACAGATAAACTATTGTGGCCAATGTACTTGTTCATCGCCTATTGGGGCTAGTCATGCATATGTACATTCATCCCAATGTCTATATCTAGTATACGTATGTATATATATATATATATATATATATATATGTGTGTGTGTGTGTGTTTATACTTTTTACTGATGCTGATATTTACATGTGCTTATACGTCTCTCTGTCTGTGCCGGTCTGCCTGCCTGCCTGCCCGTTTGTCCGTCTGTTTGTCTGTATGCATGCAGGCATGTATGTATGTGTGTACTTAGAGGATCATGGGACTTAGTAAGTCAGGTTTTAAGTTATAAGTTATAATTAGGATAACCCCACTTAGGGGACTTATAACCTACTTACTGTGCGCACGTCCACCCGTCGACCTCTCTGGCTCCACAGATGCGCTCCATGCAATGCCCGTCTCTCGAGTCGGGTGGTTGGTCTGGAGTTCAGTCGCCGGGAGGGCGTTTGCACTGTTGATTGTGTGTGTTTGTGTTTGTGTGTGTGTGTGTGTGTTTGTGTGTGTGTTTGTGTGTGTGTGTGTGTTTGTGTGTGTTTGTGTGTGTTTGTGTGTGTTTGTGTGTGTTTGTGTGTTTGTGTGTGTGTGTGTGTGTGTGTGTGTGTGTGTGTGCGTGCGGTGTGTTGTCGTGTCCCACATCGTGCATGCGTTAGGTCACGGCCTTTCATTTTGCTGCCTTGCAGGCTGCTGTGTTGTTCTTATGCAGGACTTACCGTACCATCGCATTGAAAGGTGTGTCCGGCTGCATCGTTTGCTGCCCTGCGTAGCATGAGCTTGCACAACACCTCAGGTCTGACCCCCTATCCCGTTTGGAACAGCTGCATCCCCTTGTTTTGTTGACGGCCTGCCAGCCAAAATGTGGTTTTTAAGGTCAGTTCATGTCCAGTTGTGTGGGCTCGACGAATGACGGAGTTTATGTGGTCGCGCTGCGCCTCCTAGTCCCCCGCTTCCAGCCCTTGCGTGGCGAGATCTTCGAAGATGGCACGGCAGAGAGAGAGAGAGAGAGAGAGAGAGATACATACATATATGTAAGTTTGACACATGTGCATGTATGTATGTATGTATATCTATATATAGATATATCGCCCATCTGGAATATGCTAGCATTGTGGCAGCATTGTGTTTGATCTTGCATGTTTCTTAGTCTTGTCATCACGTGCCGTGATGCCGCGACGTTTTGCTTATTTCCAAGCCTCTTATGCCCCAGTTGTCATTTAAATTCCATCTCTTTCTGCCCTATAAACCCCGAGCTACCTATCCGAGGTCCTGCGCAACATTTCGCTTGAAATCCCCGCGGACGCTTGATATTGATGTGCATCCGTTGGTAGGGCTTGGCGGTGACGCCGACACCTCTTTCTTATTCGGGTTGTTTGCAAGGGCCCGGGGCGAATCGGGGTTCCAGGCTCTTAGGGTCAGGATTGCATTCTCCAAGCCCAAACCTGCAATGGAAGTCGCTAGGGCCGTGCCTTCTGAACCCTAAACCTCAAGTTGTCACATTAAACCCTGGAACCTCAAACCCACATTACTTGTGCAATTCAACCTCCCTTCACAGTATCTACGTGAATGCGAGAGCGGTACTCTAGTGTGAGTGGTGGTAAGTTACCATTTTCGGGTCAGGGTTTTGATTTAGGGTTTAGTGTTCCGGTGCTTTTCAGATTCTCGCACTTAGAGTCTGAATACTGATTAGCAGTGAAGCAGATATCAAGCTTAAGCCTTACATGCCTAAATGCTAAAACCCTGCGCCCAAAACCCTGATTCCAGCTGCCCCCCGAAACCCTACAAGCCCTGCAAAGAAGAACTGTAAATCCTTAAACCCTAAACCCTAAGGGCGTATCTCGTCTGACTCCCTAAGGATAGCAGCTGCGCTCTCATGGGCCCCTCCGGCAGTGGCAAGTCCAGCTTATTGAGTCTCCGCGCACATGATACTTAATGGGAAAGGGGTTTTAGCGTTTAGGATTACTTTGACAAGGTTTTCGGCTGAGGGTTGCTATTGAGTCTCGGTACAAATTATTTTTTGCATTGGGCTTTACATGCTTATTTGTTGCATTTTCATAGATTTTACTTAGTCTTGGTAGGTCTTGTTGTTATGAGTCTTTTACTGATTTTATTGGCTCGGTACAGTGTTTAAAAAAGTTGTGGCTTCATACGGGCATGCGGTTTGACAGGGTTTGGGATTTGAGTTTCTATATACGGCTGGCAAGAGAAGCCTTCAAAGCCCAGCAAGGAAACTCCAAGTAGGAAAGCCTGCAAACTACTGGCTCGAGGATGAGGGCTTAAGGATCATCGGGAGTTTGTAGTTCACAAGCTTAGGGTCCGAAAAGAACCCTGAAGCCCTCTTCTTACTATGTAGGTCCCCTTGTTACAATGTCAGCGTGAGAGAAACACTCCGCGATCTCAGGGTTCGGAGTGTCAAGATGCAGTCAAAGCTACGTTCTTGGGAGTTCAGTCAGGGGGAGCCTCTTGGACCAGGGTTCCATGGTGATTCTCAGGACGAGGGATCCGGGAATTTCCGGATCGGAGATGACGGTTTAGGGCTCAGACTTAGGATTAGGTCTCGGGCTTCACGGCTCGAAGTTTTTTGTGTGCCAAGGATTCGTGCAGGTTACTGTAGGGCTTTAGATTGGGGCCTTAGCTTTTGTGTCACCTGCTTTCCGGATAAGCCCTATGAAGCCATGCAAAACATCGAAACAACTCAACAAACAAGCCACTAGAGGTTTGGGCTCCCGAAGGGCTGCGGGAACGAATGTAAGCAGTGTACTCATAAGCACTTATTCTCCTTCCCGCGATCCGCATTTCGGTCACCGGCCCCCATGGGTTAACAATCCTCGGGTTGTTGCCTGTGTTGAAGGAACGTCCTCACTGGCCGCGCGCAACACTACGGAGCCGGTGGTTGTGAATTTCAGTTTGGGTTTGTGCTGTGGGGTTCCGGCGGCTCGGCCGACGCCTATGTCAAGGGTTCGAGATGAGACCTCCTGTAAAGCAGAGAAAGTCTTTCTGTTGTGCTTTTTCCTTATGTATTTGCAGCCTTTCGACGAGTGAAGCTGCGGATAGCACAGTCTGATGTCTGGCAGGAGATGTCTCCGGCGTGTTGAAGGCCAATGGAGAAGCCATCCCGGAGGGCGTCGAATCCAACTTGAAAACCCGGAACTCTGCAGGATTTGCCTCTCCACCTGGACTTCAGAGCAGTTGGCTGTAGGGTTTGGGGCTGTAGATTCAGGGACCCCGAGTCAGGACCTTATGATTTAGACGGACCCCCCTGAGGGGAGATGGCAAATGGCGTTTGCTAGCAAAGGTTTCTGAGGATAGTTGGTTTGGAGGCAACCTTTGAACTCTGTTTACCCCGGCGTAAACTGACATGGCCTCACCAGCAGTCACTAGCACCCAGTAGCGCTCACTAGCGCTCAGCAGTCCCTACTCGTGCTCACTAGCTCTGAGCAGTACAAGCTTCGCAGGGCGCTGCCAAACTGTACTAGTGCTCACGAGCGCTCAAACCAACGTCGTGCCTCGGTGTGCTATGTAGTTCTTTCTGAGCAAGGCTTTGCAAGCCTCACGAACAAACCAAACTACTAAGGCTTGCTAGGCGCTACTAAGGCTTGCCAGCTCTTGCCAATACTTGGCAGGCCTTGCTATCCAACCATCAGTTTCTGCTGGCAAACTCTATTTGCCATCCCCCTTAGGGGGGTCCCTCTACATCACTTCAGAGTCACCTTATTTTGGGCTTGGCTATATTTGCTGGACTTGAGTTTGCACCGGCGGTCTCTAACAGTGAACCCGGTGCTGATGGTGTCGGTGGTGGCCGTATGATGATGTGAACGACGATGACGATGGTGATGACGACAAGGATGATGACGATGATGGGGACGATTAGGTGTGATGATGAGTATGATCACAGTGATAGCCGAAATGCTCCTCATGATATTTTTGATGAGACTATTGGAGTTAATGACTGTAGTGACGACGAAGATGATTAGTATTACAGGCGCGGTTGTAGTTGCTGTTCTGTTATTCAGTCACCATTGCTTGTTTATTCTAATCTTGTCAGTACTGCCGACACCATTATCATTACGAGTATGTTTGTTATGTTCGTTATCATGAATGATGTTATTTTCCGTAGGCACTACCAGTATCAGTGCAATGATATGAAGTTGTCGTTACTGTGGCTGTAGTGGTGGGCCATAGCAGTATTGCTACGGGGATCAGGATGAATCTGTAGATATTAAAACATACAAGCCATTTTGGCTCAAAGCCCTAGCTCGAGTTGCCCCTCCTCTCCCCTTGCTGCGGGCATACCTGTGGCTCTTCATCCTCGGGGACCTGCTTCTGCAGAAGGAGGGTAAGCTCGGCGAGAGCGGTACTCCCGGGTGTTGCTCCTCTACCCGATTCAGGGCTTCATGACGGGGGTTGCAGGGCGCGGGGCTCGTGAAATCCCGGTTCCCAACGACTTCACCGACGACGATATGAGTCCCAGCAGGAAGCGTGAAGGGGCCAACCTGGAGTCTGGTGGGAAAGCCAAACGAGATGGGGCTAACAAGGCGCCGACCCTGCTGGGGGCCGAGACTGCTGAGGGTTTGCGGGCTCCCAAGACTCTCACTCTCGACATGCAGCAGATGCAGCAGCTCTTGGATGTGCAGCGCGAACAAATCTTGGAGGCCAACCGCCAGCACGCGCAGGGGTTGTTCGAGGCACTTGAGCTCAAGCAGGGATTGCGCATCTCGGGGCTCGAGACCACGGTGGCAGCGGTCGACACCACGGTGACGGGGCTTGCCGCAAGACTTGAGGCTGTGGAGAAGAAGCTTCAGCAAGGTATGCCGCGCTCGGACGAAGAAGAAAAGCGCCGCAGCACTCTTGTCATCGGCGGTTGGGAAAGGGACACCAGGCGCCAGACCATCCTGTCGGATCTTGACTCAGTGCTTCGCTCCCTAGGGTTGCTCGACTACACGGACGCCAAGCCTTTCACCACGGGTCCTCGCCGCTCCATTGCCTTGCTGCCATTCACCTTGCGCGCCAACGAGCTCGACTCGGCGAAGAAGGAAAGGATGCACTCCGTGCTCTCCGGGATTCTTGACAGCTCCACCATGACCTCGTCGGGCAAGCGCATGTGGGTGTCCTTCAGCAAAACTAAGGCCCAGCGGGAAATCGGCGGACATTGTGCCTGGCTCAAGAGGGCCCTCGGTTCCTTGTCTGATGACGTGGCTAGGCAGGCGGATCTGGAGTATTCTACTGGGTCCACCTGGTTGGGTGACTCACTTGTGGCCAGCGCCACGCGACCGGTGCCGCCTGGCACGGACATGCGCTATGTACATGTTGACGAGCGGTTTGAAAACAAGCCTTGGTTTGACCTGGCTGCCATTAAGACCGAGACGAAGCTTGGGGTTCGGAGCCTTCGGGAAGCCTTGGAGGCGACTCGCAGGTGATCGGATTTATCGCTGGCCGCTTTGCATGCTGTCCTGGATGAGTGTGTGGCCTCTGCCGCACCTTCTTCCTGGAAGAATTCAGGGTTTTCCTCTTGCGAAGGGGGCACGGGGGCTGGCGATCACGCTGAAGGCGGACCAAAGGCCCAAGACTTTTCTACTTTGCCATCGTCCAGGACTGCTACGACTCGTCACGGTGGCATGAGCCCACCTGATCAAGGGTTTCGCATGTTCGGATGGAACATAGGTGGTTCTTCGCCCGATTTCTTTGAAGATGCGGTCAAAATGGCTACGGGCACTCCACTTCAGTCAAATGATCTTTGTGTTGTACAGGAGTCTCCTCGCAAGCCGGCAGGCTGGTCCGTGGAGACTGTTCACTCGGGAAGGCAGCTCGTCACGCACCGTGGCAGGGATCAATGAAGAGGCACGGGGCTCCTCTTCTCGTCGGCTGCCTGGGCGATCCTTAAGCGTATCGCTGCGGGCAGAGGGGTGTGGTTTCTTCTGAAGTTCCTTGAGGGCGACCTGAAGCTGTGGGTTGGAACTTTTCACTTCTCGCCCGGGGTCACGGTTCAGAAGCATGAACAGGAGGTACATTCGTTCTTGCGTCGGAGGCCGAAGGACGGCTTGCCAGTGCTCTTGCAGGGGGACGCAAACGCGCACCTTGGCTGGGTCCAGCTCCCTTCAGGGGTTGAGCCCTTGGGGTTGGAAGGGAAGTCGATTATGCTGTTGGACCAGTTTGCCGCGGCGGGGATTCCTCTTACAGCTCCGCCACCGCATCAGTTCTCCACGCCCACAAGCCGGCCCCGACAACAGGGTAGGGAAGGGCATCAGATCGACTTTGCAGCTGTTAAAGGGGCCACTCGGGCGCAGACCTACATCCACGTGGACTCCCACCAGGTCTGCGGAACAGACCACGAACTCATGGAGCTCAGGGTTAGACTCAGGGTTCTCAAGGGATATGGTCGCCACTGCACGAAACCCAGGGTCTGGACTCTTGGGCCTCCCGTGATTGATCACCTGGACCAGGATGTGCTTCACCAGCTCGCCAAGGACTGTACCAAACCTGCTCCCCGCCGATCGTACAGGGATCCCAAGGTGGTCAGAGAAGCATTCCGAGCAGCCAAGGTGTCCAAGACCAATGCCTCCTGGAAGCACGCCCTGGCTCTCCGCCGTGATTCCCGCCGCAGCTGGGAGCAGGCACGCCTACGTCGAGCTTCGGAAGGGGATTGGAAGGCCTTTCGGGACGAGACCAGGGTTGCAGCGAATGGCTGGGAGATTGGGTATGCCGAGCATCAGTCACGTGATCCCCACACCACGGTTCACGACCACTTGCAGGGCTTGTACTCTGGGCCACCGATTCCCAGGCTCCCGCCCTACCCAGGGTCCATTGAGGTGTTCACTGGCGAAGAGCTTCGGAGAGCCGTGGGTCAAATTCGTCCAGGGAAATCTGTGGGGGTCGATCTCACTTCTCGGGAATTACTGGATGGCATCATGGTGACTAAGGGAGGGCATGTGCATCTCCTGGAATTCATGAACAGGGTGCTTTGCACTCAAGAGATCCCGGACGGGTGGAACAAACCTTTGGTCATCGTGCTCCCCAAGACCACCAGCCCTACTTCTCCCTCTGAACTGAGGCCGATAGCTCTTGGGTCGTCTGCTGCGAAACTCTTCTCCCGGCTCATCATCAACCGTATCAGCGGCCAGCTTGCACCGAGAACACACGCGCAATGCGCCTCGCAGGGGCGTCAAACCTGTGATGTTGTCTACTCCATGTGGCGCCTATGTGAACTTGAACGAGAGTGGAAAGTGGGGTTAGGGGTGGTCAAGATAGACATCCGGAAAGCCTTTGACTGTCTTGATCGGAAGGCTCTTCTTGACGCACTTTTGCAGCGGCTCGGGGATACAGTTGAGTACCGATGCATCTATGCTCTGCTTGTTGATGTTGAGGCGCTGCTACAAACCAACTGGGGTTGCAGTTCGTTCAGAGCAAACAAAGGGATCAAGCAGGGGGCGATAGAATCGCCAATGCTGTTTTCTTTTGTTATGGAGGTGGCGCTCGACCGCGCGGCTCGCAAACACGCCTGGGGCAAACAAGCTCGCCTCTTCGCCGAGCTGGCATGCCAGGATCTGCTGTTCATGGATGATGGGTACCTTTGGGCTCCGGACTGCAGGTCTCTCTCTACCAGGTTGTCGCAGTTTGCAGCTGAACTTCGGGAGTTTGGGCTTGAGCTCAACCTCCGGAAGTGCCTTCTCTACTGTTCTCCGACGTGCCCAGGACCGCATGCTCTCCAGCTTGAAGGGGTTACCCTCACTGCCGAGGACCACCTGCCAGTCATGGGGTTGAAGCTAAGGGTGGGGATGAGCATGAGCGAGCTTCTGCAGCCTCTCCTGGCCAGGGCTAGATCCAAGTTCTGGGGGCTTAAACACCTGTTCCGAGCACAGACCCCCCCGAAGGGTCGTGTCAGACTGATGCAGAGGGTTTTGGGGAACACGGCCCTCTGGTGCATTGCCGCCTTGCCACCCGACAGGCCCTCTATGACCTTGCTTAACAGTTTCCAGACCATGTTGCTGGTCTGGCTTCTGCGACTTGGCAAGCGCAGTGACGAGGACTGGCCCGATTTTCGGAAACGTTCTGTTCGCAGCGCCAGGTATGTACTACATGTCGCTGGGTGTAGCAGATGGAGCACAGAATGGTTGTCCCGTTGGTGGGCCTACGCGGGCCACCGTGCCAGAGGCTCACAGCACTCCAGTCCTCCGATCTCCAGTCTTATTGAAGGGTTTAGGGATCGACAGTGGTGGGAGGCAGAAAAGCTTAAGCAGGACGGACTCTCCCACAACGGCCGCTTCTACGCACGCATCCACTCGATGGACAAGGCCATGGATGCAGTTTGCGGGACACCTTGGCGCCAGTGTGCTAGGGATAGAAGGGTCTGGAAGGACAAGGGTATACAATGGGTTCGGGATCGGGATCTTCCGTGGGCGTCTGGCATGCAGCTTAGTATCCTCCCTGGGGAGTTGGCGCAGGGTTAATGGTTGGGGTCGGGGTTTTCTGATCTTCCTGCTTCGACGGCTTGCTGCGACTTGTGGTCTGGATGAAGGCTTGACAACCTGATGTTTTTCTCGCGAGTCTCGGCTGACTTTGGCGCCCACAGCGCCTGGAAGACACACCCGCGCTCCTTCTTGCTTTGGCCTTCCCTGTCGGCCCGCACATGGCGCGCCTTCCGATGCGGCATTTCGCTCGCCCTCACACTCACCTTCGTGATGTGCGTCTCCTCCCAGGGCTCTTCGTGATGGTGATGCTCCCCTTTACGGCCCTCGGCATGGTCACCCCCCTCGACTTCGGCAACTGGCCGCCGGACTGGTTTGTCGAGGCCACACTCCGTGGAGAAAATCTTCAACGTCAGGGAGCACCCTTGCCCGACGCCCTGTACACTCTTGTGCAAGTGGCGGCCTCCAGGGACCTGCCGGCATACACACATTTTTTGGGAGTCCAGGTGGAAGCCTGGATCCTCTTCGTCGAGAAGTTCATCTTGGAAGAGTACCTGGCGGAGAACTACCCCTACCACGACGGCCTCTTCTGCAGCCTTCGGATGGACGACCCCTCCATCCCGGCTACGAAACCGCTCTACGTTGGCAGCAACGGGAGGAGTACAACCGCCTACGGAGGGATCCTGTGCTGATTCGGAGAATGCGAATGGAGCAACCGCAAAGCCTGGAAAGCCTGCCGGGCAACCATCGGTTGCAACGCCTCGAGTGGGTAGGGGCTTGTGTTGGCAGAATCCACGACTACTACACGGGCGGCTACAACACTCGGGGCATCTTTGACACCATGGGGGCGCTCATACGAGCCCGACGCGAACCTAGCTACACCACCCTCTCTGGTGCCTATGTTCGCGACGTGCTCGGACAGATTGATACCTTCCAGGGCCCAGTGAACGCTTCTGCTCCGCCGGGGGCTCGCGAATGGCTCGCGGAATGTGAGGACTCCCTGTGGTACCTCTTCGTGACGTATGGACTTGAGGCCACGGACGTGCTGACGTCGAACATGTCCCTCTCTGAGTCTTCGGGTTCCGGGTCTGCTCCTGATGCGGCTGCTGAACAGGGTGATGAGGCCAGTCTTATGGACAAGCGTGGCGTCCACAAGCGATGGCTGAAGCCGTCTCCTCGACGGCGCCGGTCGACGTCTGCGCCCTCTCGACCTGCTCGACGACCTCCTCCCACTACCACCACGGCTGAACGGGTCGACCTGTCGGCAGTCGCTCGGCGAAAACGTGGAGGTGACGCGGAAGTACGGCCTCCTCGCACCCCACCCAGATGCCCCGACTCGTCTCGCTCCAACAGACCACCGGAGACAAGAACCAATGATGACCCTGGACGGGCAGCGTCGTCTTCTACCACCCTGCAGCCTTCGGGCCCTCTCACCATCCCTGAGGCGGTGGACACATGGCTGCTCCTGCTGGGGATTCGGGACCTGGATGAACCACTCGGGGAAACTTTTCTTCCTTCCCGGGTGGCTGATGCGGTGGTCGATACTTTCCTCGACTTTGACGCCGTCGAGCGCATGACCTTTGTGCTCGCCTTTAACCAGGTGCTGGGCGGCATGCTACGGGCGGTTGGGCAACTTCTTGAGCAGGCCGCTGCGGAAGCCGTCCGACTGCGAAGACAGAGTCATGCGGAGGAAGGGGCTCGCGATGAGGAGGCACGAAGAAGGCATGCCCAAGGGGACGAAAGCTTCTACATGCAACAGGACCTCAAACTACACTCTCGCTCCACGGTTGCGGCGGGAAGCACTCCCTGGCAGGTTGCCCTCACCAAGTTCCAGGCGGCACTGGAATGTCTCCAGAAAGGGGCGAGAGCCGCGATTGTGGAGTACCTCATCTCTTGGTTGGACCATAGGTGCACCCGGTTTGTTGATGGATACTTTCTTGGACATATCCAAGGAGAAGGGGCCCAACTCTTGGCGGTTCTGGTTGCATACCGTGATGTCAACCTTGGGGCGATTTCTTCGCTTGATCAGGCGTGGTGTGCCCACTGGGAGCACACCTTCGCTCACTACCTCCCGGTGGCTTTGGGCTCCCGCAAGGCTGGTGGTCGGCCAATGATTTCGGATCCGCCCATTATGCTCTTCTCACGGGTCCTCCCGACGGCAAGCGAGGAGCTTGAATCATGGCACTCCTCACCTCCCCCGGAGCCCGTGGATGTGGACCAGCTTGCGGCGGATGAACATGAGGCCCGCGATTCCCGGGCAGAGCTTGTGGACAGGACTCGAGCGGAAGCTGAGGAGCACGAAAGGGACGAAGCTGTGCACATGGCTTATCTTCTCCGACTACGGGACGATCCGGTGACTACCTCTCCTTCAAAGCACCGCCGCATCATGGTTTTTGAGATGTCATCCAGCAGTTCGGATCGGCCACATATGACCAGGTGCCTCCGTGTTCCTGTCGGTGAGGACGGGGTTGCCACTCTACAGCTCCGGTGCTGGCGTGACGACGAGCCTGACCAGGACGAGATCCCCACACCGCCGTTGGCAGGGGCCGGGATGCCTACGTCCCCTCGAGGGGTGGGAGAGGCAGGTCGCCCTGATTCCTGCCCAGGCCTGGCCCCCACAGGGCATGATAGGGCGCCTGAAGATGCCATCCTCCTGAACTTCGACCAGTACCAGCAGGTCTACCAAAGTTGGGTGCAAGGGCATCTGACCTCCGACCAGGTGGTCCACCAACACGGCTGCCAGGTGCTCAACCTCATCGAGGGACAATGGGCTCTGATGGCGGAGGACACAGCTGCTGTGCACGAGCGCGTGGAGGCCCTCGACGCTGCGGGAGCGATCAGTGACACGGAGGCGGACAAGGAGACACTGCTGCTTCCTGGGGGTGGGGATCCTGTACTACCTGCTCTGATGAGTGTGTCGACCTCCGCTGCTTCGGCTCCGCCTGCTCCAACGGGGATGCCGAGCCTTCGAGTTCCGCGCAGTGAGGAGGAGTGGGATGCCCTGTTTGACCGCTGGCGTGGTGGTGAGGTCACGAGTGTGCAGGTCCTCCACAGCCTGGGTGACGCGGTCCTTACCGAGCTGAGTCGCAGATGGAGCATCTACTACGATGGGGCCGCGGCCTATGCCGATGCACAACAAGGGCGTGAGCAGCTGGAGGCGGACGATGATGGGCGTGCCAGCGATACGTCGTGAAGAGGGTTGTGACTGCCAGGGTTGACTGAGGGCTCCCGTCTGACTTCCTGTACGGTGCGATTCGGCGCATGCTGTACTGAGGGGTGAGTCAAGCAGTTTTTTTCGCATTTCCTTCGTTTGTTCTTGCAGCTGGAGTTGGGTCTGTATGCGCCCAACCCTCCTGGCCTGTAGGCCTTTCTGACGGCCGCTTGGAGCAGCAGTTAGGAAAAAGGAGTCCAAAAAAAAAACTGGTATGTTTGTAATTAGCCCGGACAAGCACAGGGAAGAAGAACAAGAAGAACAGCCTGACCGTTGCCTATGTTGACGACAACGGATAGCAGATAGCAAAGTCAGTAATATGATTGGTTGATGGATGTCGTATGCATGGTCATCCTGGTTCGATGAGCATGACGATGGTGCGTGTACTATGACGGCCATGACCTGGACGACATCCTCCAATCACCCTTAGAAGACTCGGACCCGTAAGCCCTCGGCCTATTCTCCTAAACCCTCAACCCTGCATCGGAGGTTCGTCGTAGCAAGGCGGGACCGCGAAAGAAAGCCATAACGACCCAACTCCCGGAATGCGCAACTGCTAAGCCGAGGTCCCTCAGGATGATGTCATGCATACCGCCCCTCTGCTGCACTGCAATGGTGATGTGCCGTGTGTGCCATATCTTGCGCTTCCACAGGGTGCCTTCCAGGCCGAACAGCTTTGGGATTCAGAGTAGAGCTGGCTTCTGGGTTATCGATATCGGTAATTGGGCTTGAAGATGATATCCCCTCGCCAGCATGTTTCCCTTCGTGCACAGGTGCATCTGCATCCGCACTGGGGGTGTGGATGTAGCCGCTGTTGTAGCACTGACAAGACATGTCAGGCTTGCCCTAGCATGCATCCAACAACCGCGCAGGCCTGCTTGCTAAGTTTGCAGTGCATGCAGCTAAGCATCATGCAAGGAGCTGACGGTCTACGAGAACGTCTATTTTTCGGCCCGGTTGAGGCTTCCGCCGAACACGCCGCTGACAAGTACCTCTGATCGAGTCGAAACAGTTCTCCGCGATGTGGGCATCTGGCATGTCAAAGACACTGTGGTTGGCGGCTTGTCAGGCGATGGTGGGATTGCTTCCAGTTCAGGTCACAACCATGACGTTTTCAGAGGGCTATACATCAACAGAGCTCCGAGCCATGCAGTATAGTCGCCCGGAACCCTGCGGCCTAAGGCAACGCTGACGTGCGGGGAATTAGCGGTGGGCAGCGCAAGCGCACATCGATTGCCATGGAGTTGGCTCCTGGCCTTGATCCAGACCAGAAATGGCAGTTTCCGACAGTTATAGGCCAGGGGTTCCTTATTTCAGGGTCCCAATAATAAGGATCCAACTATTTCGGGTACTCTATTAGGGTCTCCTATTTTCGGAATATCCCAAATGGTAACAATAAGGGGACATGTAAACGAGACTATGAAGAAGAAGAAGAAGCACACCATGGAAACTAATGGTAACTATACGAACAGCAATGTTAATAATAAGGGATGGCAGAACTGCCTTGGGGGGCTACAGGCAATGTGTGGTGTGGACCTAGTTCAGGGATTAGGGGCGCCGTTGCAAGCCCGGTCTACAATTAGCTTCTAAACTGACCAGGGGAGTCATGGTTAAGCTACAGTTTAGAGTTTTTAACCCAAAGCCTTTGCTGAAAAGCCCCAGACTTAGAGCTGTATCTGTGCTTTATGGCGTTATGTCCCATGATCCAAGACTCCTACTAAGTAGCCTTTCGGAGCATGTGGCTGAGGTCGGCCAGCCTTCCGTGCTTTTCCTGGATGAGCCCACAAGTGGACTGGACCGCCTCCATGAGAACCTAGAGCAATGTAACCCAAACACCCTATGGGCCGAATTCAAGCCCTTACTCCTTCAGCATCTGGGATGGACAAACATCTCCCAAAACATGCTAAGAGGATGCGGCAGCAGCTCACTCCATCGTGAAGCTTCTGTGTGGGCGATCGCGGCAGCACTGCACCACCGTGGCCGTGATCCACCAGCCCCGCTGGCAGACTCTGGTCGCGCCCTAAGGCGTTTCGCACCGAGGTCTTACCGCAGGGTCGGTAAAGATAGGGTTGCATGGCAGTCATGGCCTCGCGGCATGTGAGTGAACGAAGATCAGACCCCGCAGGGTTGGGGGAAAGTCTGTGGCACCAAGGAGTTCTTTGACAACCTTGTCCTTCTGGCCACTGGTGGCTACCTGGTCTACTCCGGACCTGTTGCCGGTTGCGTTGAGTACTTTGAGAAGGTGCTCCAAGCTCCCATTCCGAGCATGGCCAACCCAGCAGCTGGGTTGTCCTTTGGGATCTTTTTTAATTTCTCTTACTGTTTGGTAGAGAATCATAATAGTAAATAGTTTTCAAAGGGCTTAAAGGACAACTCAGGCAGACATATTCCTCGACTTCATAGACAGCTCAAGTAGCTAGGTGGCACTTCGAGAAGTTTTTTTAATTCCCCAACAGGGATTCCTACAGAGGTACCTATTCATACATACTTGCTTTTAAGGGCCGTCAAACTGCAAGCCAGGTAGTGAAAGAGACGAGACGCTGCAACTGTCGGTCGATGAGTTGGCCTCCAAATGGGCAGCCTTCCGAGGAGAGGCATCCCGAAACTCGAAACCTTAAACCTTAAAAGGATGTAGAAGCAAATGTATGCCCTCTTTTGGGTAGGCGCGCTTTGGAGAAAGGGGCGTCATTGCACTTTTAAAAAGGATGTAGAAGATACTTATCATCCCAAGACCCTAAACCCTACAAAAAGGCAAAACAAAGAAGCCCACAGAATCCCTAACCACTCAGCCCTCCGAGGAGAGTCATTGGCTTCAGGATCCTTCAGCACAGCCTTGGCCGATGAGTTCCTGCCTCTTTCTTCATATGAGAGCCTGTGCTAGACAGAACTACGTTACAAGTTTTGGGGTCTCTGAGTCTGTGCTTCCTAAATACGAGTTTACCTAAAGATGCAGGGGGCGTAGTTAGGTTGTAGCTCCCATCACGTGACCCTATACCCCAAACCCCGAAAAACGTCAATCCGAAGCCCATAATCCTAACCCCTGTAGACCCAGGAAGTTCCGGCCCGGCATTTCCGAGACCTTCTGGACACTTTACCTGAGACGCTGGGCTACTTGTATAGGGTTTAGGGTTTAGGGGAGCGAAAGACAACCAAAGCCCGTGCTCAAGAAGGGGAGCCAAAGAAGCACCCAAACATGAGCTTTCGGGTGGGATATCCTTATCTTATTGCCTTAGTTGAAGAGGGGATTCCGGGATATCCCAACCTTATGGTTTTGGTTTAGGTCCTTTTCCGGGTCCCTATTTGGGGGTGTCGGGTATAAGGTTTGGGGGCCGGGGTATGGGTACTTTACTTGAGATGCTGGGCTCTTGTTGAAGAACTACGGTTTAGGATTTGGGGTTTAGGATTTTGGGTCTAGGATTTAGGGTTTAGCGTGTTATTGCAAGTATGAGCTACCAGAATTTAGGGTTCTTTGAAGGGGTTTCATAAGGGTTTCTTTAGGGAGTATAGTTTAGTTCATCATAGGGATCTCTAATGAATATTGTGGTTTCCTGGTTTATTGTGGGCACTTAAATTCAACTCCTCAACAAATGTCCAGGATGCTCCTTGCAGCTCTGCCGCTCCTGGAGGCAGCGCCTCTCCAATCTGGGCCTCGTGGCCTTGTTCCTTTGCGTGGTGCGTGCGCTCCTGGGGGACGATGGAGATTTCGAAGATGTTCTGGTGAAGCTGGGGATCGCACAGAACATGCTGATGCTGCCGGTGTGCATCCACAGCATGAATGTGTTCAGCTGCGATCGTTTGGAGAGGAAGCGAGAGGACACTGCTGGAATTCCCATCCTCTCGCAATATCTGGCGAAGGACTTCTGCCATTTTGCGGAGTTGTTGCTCTTTGCGATTCTGTGGACAGGCAAGGGGATTTGGCAGCGAGAAGCCCTTCCAACCTCTTCCCCACATTGCAATTCTCCCCCCCCCACCACCTGCCAAGCATTTCTATTCCGTGAGCAGTGCTAGTCAGGCGGACAAGGAGCCCACCCCCGAAACCCAAACACCACCCCCCAGACTTCCGACTCCTAAACATACACAAAACAAAGCCTCAAGCTTCCAAAGCACATCCCCTATGCCCACAGGCAGGTGCTATCAGCAAGAAACATGGCACTAAGAGTGATTACTATCACAATGACGGCAATAGCACTAGTTGGAATAGCAAAGAATGCCTGCCTTTAAAGGTAGGTCGCATGATAGTTTCGTAGCAGAAGTCTAGGGAATGCAAGCACTACTGATTCTTCAGACCTTTATTGTCGGATATGGGAGTTTCCGAAAATAGGGGACCCTACTAAGGTACCGTAAATAGTAGGACCCTTGTTAAAAGGGCCCCAAAACAAGGTACCCCTAATTGTCGGAAACTCCGATATGGGAGGAACCTCTCTGGGATGGCAATTGCAGTTTCACGCTTGTTTTCCTGTGATTTAGGGTTTTGGGGTTCCGGGTTGTTTAGGGTTCAGGGTGTGGGGTTTAGGGTTTGGGGGTTCCGGGGTTGGGGCTCTATTAGGGTTTGGGGGTTCCTGGTTTAGGGTCTAGGGCTTGCCGGCATACGACCAGAGCCCGTGCTGAAAAAGGGTTCCGGGTGTAGGGTTTAGGAACCGTTGAGAGATCGGGCATCGGGTCAGAGATTGTCTTGCGGGAGCGCACAACACCCCTAATCAAGGAATACTCCTAAAATTCTCTCTCGGGCACTCTTAGACAAATATGCAATGGTCTCTCTCGTTAATATACATGCAAAGGCATAAGTATATGTATATATATATATATACACGCATGTACCTGTAGATTTATATATGTATATATAATATCCATATTTATCTCCATTTCTATCCTATCAATCTATGTCTGTGTGTGTGTGAATCTCTCTCCCTCACTCTCTCTCTCTCTCTCTCTCTCTCTCTCTCTCTCTCGTGAGAGAGAGAGAGAGAGAGAGAGAGAGAGAGAGAGAGAGAGAGAGACACGCAGCGAAAGCCTGGAATAGCGAGATTTGTTGATATCTGTCCTCGGTTCGCACGTCAGGCATTTATGGGCCCTTCTCGAAGGTCGTGGCAAGCCCTTGGACCCTGCTTCGCCTAGCAGTGGCGCAGCTCGGGCATTCTCAATCTTAATGGTGTAGGACTTAAGCTTTAGGGTGAGCAGTTGCAATCATTATTGCGGCAGCTGAAGCGTTAGTCAGGGTCAAGGTGTGCCGCCGCCCCTGCTCAAAAATGGTGTAGGTTTGAAATTGACTACTACAATATGATATATATATATATATATATGTGTGTGTGTGTACCCTACTTTCTACCCTGAAGCGGTAACATCTAAATCCTTAATCACCCTTCGGCCGCTAAGGCAGTGCTACATGGCTTACGGCCTTTCCTTCTTCCTCTCTGTGAACCTCGCGAGCCCGAGCACGGCCACAGTGACCATCATGCTGCCTGCGTTGATTTAGGGTTAAAGCGTCTTAAAGGCTTGGAATCTAAATTGGGACGTATGCTTGTAAGTTCACTCAAAAGAGATTGAGTGAGGAATACGCCACCCAAACAGCAGCGTTGAGCTTGCGAAGGAGAGGGTCATGGCATGTCACACCCTCGTGGATTGTGTTGTGAAACACACGTGTGTGTGCAGTAACAACCGTTAACGACGGCCGTCGCTAGCACTCTGGCTCGACGAGTTCAAAGATTTTAGATTCCTGATCCCTTTCGACGCCATGTCGACTACTCCAGCGGCAGCCTCGTCGTCGGCACAGCAGATGCCGAGAAAGGCACCGCCGCAGCGGCCTCAGACGACGGTAACGCCGGAAGCTGGAGTCCACGTCGCAGTTCGAGAGCTTCGCAACGTCCTCCGGAAGGGACGCGACGGTGGATTCGGCGCATGGGCGGAACTGGCGGCGAGCCTGGACATGGAGGACCGGACCTCACTCGCCGAGCTCCTCGCCGTGACGGCTGTGGTTCCACCGACTTCCCCGCCCACCGACGAGGAACGCCGAGTCTACATGGGGAGGCTGTTCCCGCAGCGGGCCACGACGGAGGGGACGCCGGTGATTGTGAAGGCAGCTCCAAGGCCGCCGCCGACCACCTCTGCCACGCCGGGACATGGATCTATGACGCCCAGCTCGACGGGTCCCAGGACATCGCCGATGGCATCAACCACGCCGCCTCCACCGACGGGTCCCGGGAGCTCATCGGCGGCGACTATCCTGCAGCAGAACGTCGGGGCGCCGCCCACGGCGTGGGCACATCAGGTGAGCTGGCAGCCGCCGCAGCCCACAGCGGCAAGGGACGACGACCAGGTGTCGGGCACGGTCTTCCTCGACGCCCCTACAACGTCGGCTACCAGGACTGCGGCGGCCTTCTTGGACCCGACGGAAGCGAGGGAGCCCGAGACCACGGCGTCGCCGACCATAACGGGGTTCCCGGGTCTCGCCGCAATGGAAGCCCAGTCGGCGATGCCTTCTGGCACGGCCACGCCGGCATACTACATCGACGCGGCTGGTCATCGGGTGAGGGCCCCGCCAGAGGGGGCACGACGTCCTGTCGACGCCACTGGCATCCAGACGCCGGCTTCGACTGTCGGCGGGGGGGGCGCCGAAGAAGTCATCAACATCGCCGCGTCACTGCTTCGGCAGGTGGGCCCCCGACAGGATGACGACGCCCATTCGACGGCCGGGAGCCAGACATCGGCAGCCAGAGGGCGGTCGACGCAACGAGGAGGGCGGCCGACCATGGACCCGCCGCCGCCTCCCCCAGTGGTCGACGCACCCCCATCCAGGTCCAGCTTCCCGCCGCTCTCGGCGGCTTCTACGCCATGGCAGTCCACACCGCCGAGTCCGAGGGCATCCACAACGAGAGCGCCGACCCCCCCGGCGGTGGCGGCAGAGCGCCCGGATTGGATGTTCCCGCCGGGCGCAAGGCCAGCAGACGACCCCGCCGGCTCCTCCATGGACGCCGGGCCTTCGACCACTACCAGGACGACGACACCGACGGGGGCACGCTCAAGGTCCAAGACGGCGGCGGGGTTCCGCGAGCACCTGAGCGACGAAAGGATCCGCCAAATCGAGATCAACATGACCGACGACTATCGGCAGCACAAGCGGGCCATGCATCGCCGGGGCGCTCGCGCCGTCGACGACCCGCCGAAGTCAGTCAAGCACTTGCTCAGGCGGACCCTTAACGACGTGATCGCCGAGGAGAACCTGGACAAGCAGGGCATCGACGGGCACAAGCCCAAGCCCCCGCCGACCTCGGCGCCCACCTACTGTGCATACTGGTTCTGCTCGACGCTACCCGCCAACACACGCGGCGCCCGGATCCCCTGGCAAAGCCAGGAGGCCGGCCGACGTGTGCTTGGTTGGTGCTCGCACCCTTGCACGTCGCCGCAATGCCCTCATTTTGAAGACCTTTACGACGTGGACTCGCCGGGCCTAGGCCGCTGCCTGCGTCCCGTCGTCGAGGGCAACGGCCGTGACCATATTGGTCACGAGTGCGCCGCATGCCATGGCATGGTCGGCGCACAGGACTGATCTTTCACGACGCCAGCGGGTGCCCCTGTCACCCGGCTCCGGCCATCGGGTCGGCACCGCTGAGGCAGTCGACGGCGGCGGGGGCAGGATCAGAGCCCACCGCCGCCCTGTATTACTTATTTTCTTTTCGACGTTTTCGTCGTTGCCAGAGTTGCTTAATCTCGGCGATCACGCCGCACGGTGCCTTTTGGCGGAGCCCGACGCACCCGACAAAAAGAGTGCCGTGCACCTGGTGCCTCGTCCGTCGCGCCTGCCGTCGCTGTCGGCTTCTCTCTCTCTCTTCGTTCGTTCTCGGTCGTCGCCGTTGCCTTTTCTGCTTCCGCCGCAGCCTTTTCTGCTCTGGCTCGAGACGCCGACCAGCACTAGCCCCCTGCATTCCCCGACCCAGGACGCCGGTCATGAACCAACAAGTCGCATCGTCGGGACCCTCCGCGACTGTCGCCGACTTCTTTCGCGACGTCGCCTCGGCAGGCGGTTCGGCCTACATCGCGACATTGGCCAGGTTCGGCGCGATCAACACGCCGGCAGTGAGGGACTCCTTCGCCGTCCTTTTGGAGAACGGCGTGCCCGAGGGCCTCTTGCTGCAGATCCTGGCGCCGGATCCTGGCGCCGGTGCCGCCGACGCAGCCGGAACCAACGGCGGCCAGGCCACCCAGGCACGACGTGCCGAATAGAAGGACCCTACCCCGGGCATCTTTGACGGCGGCTTTGGAGGCTATGGACCCCGGGCGACGCCAAGACACACTAGCAGCCATCGACGCCAATCTGCTGGCATCGTCGACCCGCCGGGCCATGGAGTCGCGAGTGAGGACGGTGAGCGCCCTGGCAGACAGAGGTCAGTTCCCCCTCTTCCCGCTCGACGCCAACAAGCTTCACACCATCGCCGGGGCTATGCGGATCGCCGGCTACAGATCGACCGGGCTGTACCTCGACGCGGTGGTATGGCACCAGGAGAACACCCTCCACACGCCGGTCACACCTGGACTTCGACGTGTGGTCAAAACCCTGACCAAGGCAGCGGCGAGGGGCCTGCCAGGGTCCAGGCTCAAACAGGCATTCGACCTCGACGAGCTCAGCAAGTTGGTCGACGACACGGCGCCATTCGGGCCCTTCAACGCCGGCCTGGTGGCTCATGCCGTCGATGTTGTCATCGTCGCTACTTGGTTTATGCTGAGGGAGGTGGAGCTCGCGGCGGCCCGGGTCAGAGACCTCGGCGTGACCTTGTCGACGGTGTCGCTCGACATACCCCTGCACAAAACGGCGCAGGGGGGGCAGGCCGATCTCACACGACGCACATTCAGGTGCGTTTGCACTTCGACGGCCCACCCACTCTGCCCAAGATGCGCCGCACACCGCCACCTTCGGCGGATACAGGCCTCCGCGGCCGCGACGCCGGCCGACTTCCTGTTTCCGACTAGACCGACGGTGCAGAGATCCAAGGCGGAGTCGGCAGAGATGTTTCGGCTGGTGCTGGACGCCGCCGGCTTCGAGACGGTGTACCTCGACGAACAAGGCAAGCGCCGCTTGATCTTCGGCGGCCACGCCGCCAGAGTGGCAGGTGCGACCTTCATGGCGATGAGGGGGGTCCCGGTCGCCGTGATCCAGCTGCTCGGCCGATGGGCCTCCACCGCCGTCGAAAGGTATGTTCAACAGGCACCCCTCGCCGTGGCAGCAGGCGTTCCAGCCCAGGCCTTGGCAGCGCCGAGTTCGTCGACAACGACGCCGGCCCAGCCCCTGGCGACACCGACGCCGCCGGCCCTCATGGACTTGTTGCCGACGGGGAACGCAGCAGGGCACGCCGATACGGCGGTGCCGACCTCGCAGCAGATGGTGCCCAACGTCGACTTCGCGGCAGAGGTGCCCGGCGTGGAGTTCGTGCCAGAACCCGCCAGGATGCCAGTAGCCGACGCGATCGGCGACTCGGCGCCCCGGTATGTCATGAACTGCCGCACCAAGATGGTGCACACGCCGGGGGTCGACGAAGCGTCGACAGAAAGGTCGGATTGGCAGGCCAAGTGCGGCTGGCCTTACGGCGTGCGACAGTTCTTTCGCCTGTCCGAGCTGCCGCCGGATCCGGCCTTATGCCGCAAGTGCTTCCCGACGGAAACCGTCGATGTTGAGGCACCGGAGGCGATCGACTCGTCGTCGAGCTCCTCGTCCTCCACTAGCGGAGCGACGTCGGACTCCGACTGAGCGACGCCGGGCTTGACCGACGGATCGCCGTCACCATTTTCCGCCGAGGGGTCGCCGGCAATAGCCGTGTGCGGCCCCGACGGCTCTGGCACCAACTGGACGACGACCCAGGAAAACCACACACAGCCCAGATCAGATCACCGTCGAGGGCTCGCGCCCGGAACTTAACGACGGATGTCTCACCCGTAGCCCTTTTCTATCGAGCACGGAAGCCGACTTAGGACGCCGTAGGTGTTGGTTGCCATGGCACTCCCGACGGTCGCGGCCTCGATGGTGCAGCTGGACGACCTCCTCGCCGCGGCCGGCGCCAACGACAGCATCAAGAACTACATCACGGCCCGGAAGATCACCACGACGCCCACATTGGCCCTGATCGCCAAGGACGTCGAGAGGTTCACGACGCACATCATCCACCCGTACATCACCGGCATCCGCATCGACGGCACCGATCACAAGGTGGAGGACGGGCAGGACGATGTGGCCACGGCGGTCTTGACCCACTTGTTCGTCGAGGCCACACGCCAATGGACGGCCGCTGCGTCGTCGCCGGTTCCAGCCCCGGCGGCCTTACCTGCGCCGGCGGCGGCGCCGCCATCGACGGCCACGCCGGCTATTCCTGACAGGCCTCCCAAGACCTTCTCGGCGTGGAACCAGCAGGTCAACATCTACGAGGAGCGGCGCCTCGACGGGAAACGGCGGACCTTCCCAGCACATGAGCTCCTTGGCGCCGAGGAGGTGCTGGCCAGGATGTGGTTCGAGCACACCACCTCCAAGATGTATACGCCGGTCACCCTCGGCGAGATCGTGTCACGACGCACCTGGACGGCGGCCCGGACCTTGAACCCTTTGGCGCTGTCCAGGTCGACGTCCGCCGCCAGCTCCAAGGCGCTGCGGCTTGAACATGGCCTCCCACTCCAGGAGGAGCCGACGGAGTGGGTACCCAAGGGCCTCTTCTCCACTATCGACGGAGCCAACGCCGCCCGGTGGGCATGGATCCTGCTGGGCATCGGCGAGGAGACCGACGTCATGACATATGTCGACTGGTTCGTCGCCCGCGCCAGGGATAAGTCCAACCACGTCGCAGCCCTCCAGGCATACTGGCAGCGGACGTCGTGGAACCTGGCGATGGCACTCAGGAACAACCGGTCCTTCGGCGAGGCCACCAAGGAGATCATGGACGACGTGGCCACGTGGCAGGAGATCCTCCTGTCCACGCCGCACCCGACCAAGAGATCCGAGAAGGAGATCACCGACCGCACCGACGCCCCCAACGGCCAGGAAGAGGACGCCGACGACCAGCAGGCATGGACCGGAGGCGGCGGTCGCGGTGGCCGCAAACGACGACGCCAAGGGGGCCGGGGCCGAGGGCGCGGACGCGGCGGCAAAGATCAATCACAGGGCGGCGGCAAGAAGAACGAGCAGGACACCAACGCCAACTGGTGGCAGCAGAAGACCGACGGCAAGAACCAACAGTGGTGGCACGGCGGCAACGGCGGACAGTCCAGCCAGCCAGAAGGCCAACGCCCGTGGCGCGGCAATGGCCAAGGCCGCGGCAACCGCCGTTAGGGACAGCACGGGGCCCCGTCGAACGCCCCCGCTGACGACGGGGTACCCGACCCACCGGCCAAGAAAGTGAAGCTCTCAGGCCGGCGACCAAAAGGCGACGAGGTGATCGTGCTGTCGGCGTTCGACGGTGTCGGCGCGGGCCCGTGGCTGGTGTGGGACCTGGTGGGCCAGCCTAGAGCGGTCTTCTCATGGGAGGTGGACCGAGCGGCGATCCAGGTGATTGACTACCACATCCCCGACGTCCGGCACCGCGGCGACATCACGGAGGACACGCCGAAGGCCCTGGCCAAGGACATCGAGGCGGTCGACCCCGACGCCCAATGCATCATCCTGTTTCTCGCCGCCCCGCCGTGCCAAGATTTCTCCAGGATCGGCGACAGAGCGGGTCACGGCGGTGATAGAGGCTACCTCTTCAACTTTACGGCTGAGTACGTCGCCGAGCTGACGCCGCTGATCGCACCTCGACGGCTTGGGAAATTGGTCGAAAACGTCGAGATGACGCAGGCAGACGCGGCGGCGGCCACCAAGGCACTGGAGTGCGAGCCCATCCTCTCCGACGCCGCCGACTTCGGGTGGATCGGTAGGTCCCGCCTCTGGTGGTCGACGATCGACTGGGAGGAGCTGCCTCGCGACCCCTCGACGGGAGAACATTGGACATGGGCTCTACACCGTCGCTGGAACAGACTGCGGCTGGACTCTCCCAGGGCAGCAGCCGACGACTTCGACCTCGACGGCCTCAAGTTCTCGGACTCCGTCGCCAGTGGCAGGGTCAGGCTGCCATGTGCGACGACACCAGCAGCCGACGAGGGAGGCAGAGCCGCACCAAGGTCGACGAGAGGGAAGATCACGTCGGACACCCACCAGCGGTGGCTCACCGGCGGACGGCAATTTGCGCCGTGGCACTACGCCAGAGACGCCATGATGACCGACGACCAAGGTCGACTACATCTGCTGCCGCCGAAGGTGAAAGAGCAGCTTCACCACATGCCGGCCGACTACACGGCGAGATCCACCGCCGGAGCACTCGACGACCGCACTCGACATCGCCTCATCGGCAACGGCTGGCACTGGGGAGTCGCACGACGTCTTCTTTTGGCGCTGTTGGTCTTCACAGCCACGGCACCGACGACGGCGACCCCAGTACCAAGATCACCTAGCCTATCGACGTTACGGTGGGTGGCTTCGTTGTGGGGACCCGGCGGTCCGATCATGGCGCCAGCCCCGCCGCGGACAGGTGTGGCGTACATCCAGGACCTCGACGAGCAGGCGCACTGGGACGCATCATGGTCGATGTCACACCCGCTGGCAGACGACGCCCCACTGGAACCGGCGTGGGAACGACTCCTGGTTATTCGTCGAACTTGGCGCCACGACCTGGCCAGGATCAGAAGGGAAGTCGTCGACGAGGTCCGCACCATGATCGAGGACACAGCCGACGAGACCAGGGAGTGGCTGGCCGCCAGATCATCATGGGTCAGAGCTACGTACTCGACGCCGGATAAGCCGGCCCCGACGCAGGTGCTCGTCTTCCTACAGCTGCTCCGCCTCGTCGACTACCCCGACATCGACGCCCTCGAACACGACATGACGGAGGGCTTCCAGATGATCGGCGTCATCCGGCCAGGACCAGGATGGAGGAAAAGGGACGACGGACGCTACCAGCACCCGACGGACATGGACACCTTCCGCCGGACCAACGCCGAGTACGTCCGCCGCAAGGTTTCCCAGCACGACGGCGGTGAATTCGCCGATCAGCTGCTCCAGGAGCTCATCGCCGAGAAGAAGCTGGGCAGAGTCATCGGCCCAACAACAGCGCCGACATGGCTGCACACCAAGGCCACGGCGGTGCCCGACCAGATCGAGGTGGACTCCCTGGTTGAACCGCCGCCCGGCGAACACTTCTTGGCAGGGTCCTTTCCAGTCTGCCAGACCGACGAGAAAGGCGACCTAAAGGTACGACGTGCCGAGGACTGGCGTCGCAGCGGGCACAACGCCACGGTCTCGGTGGACGACGTGCCGACACACCACTTTATCGGCAGCTTCGTCGACCTGGCACGACGCATGGTCCAGGACACCCCCGACGTCGTGGTCTTTGGCAACGACCTGCTCAACGCTTACCGCCAGTGGCCGGTTCGACGACCGGCGGAGTGCGGCACCTTCCTCTCGACCAAGCACGGCGTGACCTTCTGGTACCACCTGGCCATGAATTTCGGCGCTACGGCGTCGGTCTGGAATTTTAACAGGGGAGCCGACGCCCTTCAGCAGCTACTCAGGGGACTGCTGCTACTGGCGACGGGTCACTACGTGGACGACTTTAACGGCCTCGACGACGCCCTCCTCGGCGAGTCGGCGATGGTATCGTTCCAGGACCTCTTCTCGGCGCTGGGCTTCCTCACCAAGGCGTCGAAGGCACAACACCCGGCGAAGAACCACATCGTGCAGGGCGTGGAGTTCCAGGTCGACGAACGGGGAGTCACCCTCAAACCGACGACGATTCGGGTAGACAAGATCATGGAACAGATCCGCCGGGCGCTCGACCAGGATACACTGTCGCCCGCCGAGGCTGCCAAGCTCGCCGGAAGAGTGTCCTTCTTGACACAAGCGGCCTTCGGTTCCGTCGCAAAGGCCGCGACGAAAGCGATCTACGCCCGTGCAGCCGACACAGCGGCATGGACGGCGGACTCCCTGTCCGACGGTCTCTCGGCGGCCCTACGATCCTTGGCCAGGATCTTGCCGACGATCCGACCCAGATTCATTCCGTTCGACGCCAAGGAGATGGAGGTCGCGATCCTGTACGCCGACGCCTTCTTCACCGACGGGGAGACCAGGCACAAGGCCGGCCACGTACCCCAGGGGGTACGGCCGACGAAGAAGGCGGCGAATGGATGGGGATATGTGCTACGCATCGGCGACCAGGTCTTCTTCGACCACGGCGTCGCGCCGGAATGGTTTGTCAAGCTCTTCTCGACGAGGAAGGCATACATCTACATGCTCGAAGTGCTGGCCCAGCTCGTCGCCTTCGTCACCTTCGGCGCCCGTCTGCCGCCGGCCATTGTCGCCTTCATCGACAACACCGCCGGACAGGCAGCCCTTACAAAGGGATACGGGAAAGACGCCGCGGTGAACGGCATGATTTCGGCCTTCTGGACGCTTGCGGCGCACCAGGGGTGGTTCGTCGAGTTTGAGCGAGTTCCCTCCAAGGCCAACGTCGCCGACGCAGTCTCCAGAGACGACTTCAGCAGGGCGACGGCCGAGGGATGGCACAGAGTCTCCACGCCGACCGACGAGATACTCTCCATCTTCGCCCGATCGGCGCAGGACCTTGAATATGCCACGACGGAGGCGGCGGACGACCTCCTTCAGCTGGCCAACGGCTTCCACGTCTGAGCCGGCGCGTGGTGGAGAGTCGGTGCGCACGGCGGGTGCAGAATGCGCCCCGGCACCGACTCGTCGTTTCAGCCTGTTGATTCGCCGAACGGCGTGCTACAGCGCTGCTACCACACGACGAAAAAGAAGTCCTGATTCGTCGCAGTGCTCAGTTTGGTTCAACGTCGGGCAGAGTGCGACGGTTGTTGTGAAACACACGTGTGTGTGCAGTAACAACCGTTAACGACGGCCGTCGCTAGCACTCTGGCTCGACGAGTTCAAAGATTTTACCCACCCTCACCGCCCAGTTTTATTTTCGCGTTTCGGCGGAGGGCGAACGACAGCGGGCCGGGTGCAGAATGCGCCCCGGCACCGACTCGTCGTTTCAGCCTGTTGATTCGCCGAACGGCGTGCTACAGCGCTGCTACCACACGACGAAAAAGAAGTCCTGATTCGTCGCAGTGCTCAGTTTGGTTCAACGTCGGGCAGAGTGCGACGGTTGTTTATGTGCTTTTTGGGCCCTTGTCGAGTGGCAGGTAGGTTTGCTATTGGGTAGTCTATCATGTCAGTACCTCATGCACGCATGTAAAGATTATTCAAAACTGAAGTGGCGGAATCCGACATGCCTCGGACATCGATGGAACATTGTCCGCTGCCTGCAGCAGGCTCTTGGTGTTGATGCCAGCAGCAATCCTTGACAGGCTTAGGCGGTGAAGACTGCAACAGTCAGAAAGACAGTCTTTGGCATCAGGGTTTCGGCTTCCTTGTTCAGATAAGGGTTTAGGGTTTAGGCATATGCATAGTCCAGGTGTAAACGGTTAATGGATTTGGGGTTGCTTTTGTTTTCAGGGTTTCCATAGGATCCGAAGCAGTGGGTTCTTGACCCTAGGCTGCTACTCGTGGTGGCTCAGCTGTGTTCCGGTGTGGACCTCATCGCGTTCGGAGAGGTGCAGAGCGCCCTTTGCGGCATAGGCCGGGAAAGTTCGATATCTCGAAGATCAGAGCATCAACCTACAGTACATTTGGTCGGAAAGTTAGCGGAGAATTGACAAGTTGGACAGGCTTCTCAGGTCCTCACACCTTGGCTTCTCCTGACGACTCTCGCAGTGGGAGGCAATTCTCTCTCTATTCTCTGTATCCCTGGGTCTTTTGGCACTATCTCACCTTCCGCGAGGTGTCTAGACCATGTGGATCTGGGTGATCCGAAGAAACATGCTTCCTCAATAGGTCGAGAGGGCTTTTTGAGGTATGTTACTGTATAGAGCGAAATCCTACGGACTTCGTAGAGGTTCCTGGATCTAGCACATAAACTGGCATGTGTTTCATAGGTTCCATAAGTAAATAGAAGTAGAACTGCATACTTGTTAATTACTTGCCTCATGTGTGACCCTGCTTACTCAGTCCCGCGGCCCCTTAAGTGTAGATGTTTCAGGGGGTGTGGGGGCTTTTGTGCTGTTTTTGGTCAAGGCATAGTGTTTTTGTTTGGAGCTTTGAGGGCTTCATTGTATTGTGACTTTGTGTTCTGCGTGTAGGGGGTTTATCGCCATGGTTCGGGGCCTAAACCCCGGAATCCTCGCTGAGGTTTGTCCGAGAGTGAGTGCTGAAACCGGTTTAGGGTTTAGGGTGTACGGTTTGGGGCTTCTACACAGGAATTCAGCGGGTCCAGAAGCTGTGCCGGGCCGTGAGGATGGGTCATCTTCATACTCTCGCCGTCCTTCTACACGGTATCTTGGCTCCGGGAGCCGGCTTAGAGTTAGGGTTTAGGGGTTAGGGTTTACCGTGACATGGGGTGCTGATCTCGGCCTTAGATGATTCGGCATTCCAAGACAGGGTCGCTGTTGCTTTGGGTGCCCTTCTGACCATGTGAACGCTTTTCCTATACGCTCCTCAAGAGGAATGGTAATGCAGAGAAAGCTATTTACAAGCAGATTTAGATTTGGCTGCTTAGCTCCCAACCTTAAACCCTAAACGCTAGGACTGTTACCCGGCCTAGTGACTCGCTCAGCAATGCAGAAGGCAAAAGAGCCCTAGGACTGATCCCGCGATAGCACGATCAGACAGCGGCTGAGGCTCAGGAAGAAGGTCGGGTTATGTACGGGGTTGAAAGCCAGTGATGCTGAAATCGGCACTCGTGTCGTTCATGACTGTTGATACAGGCACATGTCGTGAGAATGCGCTACCATCACCAGCAAACGCGAGGACGACTCACATACAGTACATTCTGGTTGTTTCTACCATGGCCCCACAGCTACGTTTAACTGTCACATGGGTTGTTTCTACAAGAGTCTCTGCTTCCGAAAGCGGAGCTAGAATCCTTGAAACGACGCATTCAAGTTGAGCTCCGTATGCTTGCAGCAGATGCGGTTGACTCCTGATTCGTAGTTCTCCGAGAGATATCTGCGGGGCATCTAGCAACTCGCGAGCGACATCCAATACACTTAAACCTTGAATGCTAAGCCATGAACCCGAATCCGTCATAAATACTAAACCCATCAGTCGTTCTCGACCGTGAGTCCTTAAACCCAATAAGGGAGTTGCCGAAAATAGGGGACCCTAATATAGAACCCTAACTAGTCGGATCCTTATTAAAAAGGACCTTAAAATAAGGTACCCCTCCATTTTCGGGAACTCCCATAAATTTCAAGCCATAAAGGTAGAGCGCATCTTGCCCATCTACCTCTTTGAGGGGCTCGAGCCGCTACTTGGACCGATGGGCCTGGGGAACTGGGCTGTTAGAACTCTAACTCCTAAACCCCGAAACCCTAAATCCTAAACCCTAAACCCAAATCCTAAACCCCGAACAGAGTCAGTGCTGAAAGTCGAAGTGAGGTTTTTGGGGATGTATCGCTTGGCGGCCTCGGGCCCCAAAGCTCAGAACTTACATGCAAGTTCTAGCATGAGGGCACGGGCTGTAGGAGCGACGATCATCTGGGTGCTCTGTGCATGTTGCTTCTCTGTGTTGAGATCAGTCCGTGACTACCTCTCTTGTCGCTCAGCTTGCAGCGCGCTGTCAAGCTACGAATGCCATGCCGCCCTTATGGATTACACTACATATTAGACTACATGATACATCAGTAGTATTAATATTCTTACCCCAGAGTCTTAGGGCAGATCTCAATCCAAGGCCTGTGAGGCAGGCTGTTTGCGACGGCTTCCTGCAGAAGAAAGGGGTCAGCGTCCTGGCCGGATCGCTGCTTAAAGCTTTCGGTTTGGGGGTCACCGTCGGGGGTCAATGATCTTGCGGAGATCGTAGTTTCGGCTTGACAGCTGCTGAGTTTCGGGCTTTTTGAGGCTGGATGCACTTGTCTGATCAAGCGGGAAGCTCTGCAAGAATAGAGTAGAAGCCAGAAAGTCGGAACATCATTAATTATCCTCGTGCCCTTAAGTCAGAGTATAGGGAATCCCAGCACTGCGCATCCTAATCCATGTTCCAACTTTCTCGGGCGCACTGTACTATGACATCGCCCATGCCCCACTTTCTTCGGTTAGGACCTCTGAGTGGGAAGGTATTCGTCGATATGGGTGGTTGTCAAAATTAGGGTCCCTTTTTGGGTATCCTAAATAATAGGTGCCGTATTATACTAAGGACCCCAAAAGGGACCTTAATTTTGACAACCACCCATATAGAAACTTCAGGGTTGAATGCCATCAAGGTTGAATATGCTGCCGCATCTTGTGCCCCATCCCGAAAACCCCGAGCCCCGCAGACCCCATCGACACTCTGCGGTGTACTTAGTCTGATGTGGTCTAATGGCTTCCCAGGTTTAATTGCTGATGACAGTCGAGCTGAGGCTGTCAACTGCCCGCTTCACACGGACAGTCTGTGGGTGTGTTTGGCGCCGTGACGGGCTTGACCACATTCTTGGCAGCTGCGCGGCTTCATCTAGCCACGATATCATTCTCGACTTCCTCCGTGCTAGCTTATTTTTACTGAGAAGCTGAGGACATGAAGAAATCGTACATCTTTTTGCACTCGGACGTGCAGCTGGTGATGCTTGCATTGGCGATACGAGTCATCACCCTGTTTCAGCTGGAGCTTAGGGCGGGCAAGGCCATGCAAGGAACTCGGCGGCAAGCTGACGAAGTATGCAGAATTTGTTGCTGTGCTCTTGAGCATCTCTCGCAACCAATGCTGCCAGGCAGCCGACGGCAGCGCTTCATTTGTCGTCTTGCTTTGGCATTGGTCGTATCTCAGCAGCAGAAACATGGAGCCTTGTGTGGCCACGACGCTTCAACTCCAGCTCTCTTTTGTTCTGAAGCCGCGGACTTAGTGTGTTTAGGAGTCCACCACGGCAGCAGTCTCCACCTCGAGCTACGACCACTCCTACCGCTTGTACTGTTAGTTGTGCTGCAAATGCTACTGGTGCCGACACCGCGGTTAGCACTACCACTACTACTACTACCACCACCACCACGACTACTACTACTGCTACTACGACGACGACGACTGCTACTACTACTACTACTACTACTACTACTACTACTACTACTACTACTACTACTACTACTACTACTACCACTACGACTCCTCCTCCTCCTCCTCCTCCTCCTCCTCCCGCCGCTGCTGCTGCTCCTGCTGCTGCTTTTGCTACCCCTAACAGTACCACTGCCATTGCCGCTGCATCTACCACTACTACTGCTAGTCCACACCAACCACTATGAATACTACTCCTACCGTTGCCCGCCATCCCCTTTCCATGGTCTCCCCTGGGTCATGGCACCCAATGTGCAGCTAGCATGCAAGTCACTGGTGTCGAACGGTATGTTGCCGCCACTCTGTACTGATCGTATGAAGGCTGAACAAGAGTAATGCAGGGGCCTGAACAGTTGCCAACGGTATTCCTCGGGGCTCCTTACTATACCTGTACTTCAGCATGCCCGAAACACCTATTCTCTTTGTTCAGGCCCTTGTAGTACCCCTATAGTACCCTTAAAGGAACCCTTTCAAGGAACCCGACTTTCGTCATTAAGGCCCCTATATATTGGCTTTTCCCGGAGCTGTGGAACTGAAGCCCTCGAGCCCGGCAAGAGCATGGAGCCATGCGGTATGTAACACAGAGCAGTCGAAGATCAGAGACGTCTTGCTTAAATGAGAAGACCTACCCCCCAACTCTGAACCTGAAACCTTATGAAACCTTGTGCCTCAAAGGCCCTAACTTTGGCATTCAGGCTAGCTTCTTTATACTCACCATCCCTCTGGCGCCCAACGCTGGCACTGAAGAGTGGATGACGCCTTAGAGATTGCAGCAGCGCCGGGGACGGTTTCTTTGAAGCTGCGAAGAAGGCAGTCGATTGGAGAAAGAGGTTGCCTAGGCCGGCTTGAGGCATCACTCTGTCGAAGGGGTCGTCCAAGTGTTGAAGTTTACGTGGTTCGAGAGGGTTGAATGGACTTTGGGCACATGTTCACTGGCCCTTGGGTATCTTGTCGAAAGCCGCCCGCAGCCGGCAAATCTCATGCAAGCGGTGCTAGTAAGCACGATGTTGAGTAAATACAGGCCCAAGCAGTATGTGCCAAGATGCTCAGTAGCAACATGGGGCATGTCGCAAGTTCGCAGTCGGAGAGGTTCAGCCCGATTTCACAGGGGAGGTACGTGAATGACCGCCCACATGTAGTCCCGTTCTATCTGGGCCGACAGTACGCCCATCCTTGGGCATGTCTGGGGCTGGGAGTCCCTGCTTTCTGGATGTGCCTGACGAAGCAGCCCATATTGACCACAAAATGTCAGGCATGTTCGGTTTTGCCATGCTTAACGCCGTTGGCTCCAGGGAGTGTGTTGCCGAGAAGTGGGAGTGAAATCGGCCAAAGGACTGAGCATAGCGATGCCGACCGGCGTGCTTGTTCAGTTCACGGATGAGGAGCCCAAATCACAAACCCCTACAGCCCTTCACCCCAGACACCGCCTCCAAAAGCCGACTTGGACCCTAAACTGCCCCCCCTAAGCGCTGCACCCAAAAGGCCCATGAGGCCGATATCCCACGAGGAGTCGTTGTCCAGCGACTGCCACCCATCGCCTTCAGATGTGGAGCACTATGACTCTGCCAGCTCGGTCAACACCGGGAGCCCTCTGAGTGAGTTCTGCTTCCTTTGGGATTTAAAAGCTTAGGGTCTCGGGTGCAAGAAGGGTATAGGGTATTTGTCAAAAAGATTTGTTGTTGACATGTTTGAAGCTTTGTAAAGTCGGATACTGACTGCATGTTGCGGCTGTTTGCGATTCTGCATAGTCGCAGTGTTATTGATGCAGTTGCGAGCTCAGGCGCCATGTTTCCCAATCGATTTTGGTTCACACTTTTTCCGAAGCCATCATTTACATATTGGGCAATATTGCGAATCCTCCTTGTTCTCGTTTTGCTGTGGTTACCCGATTACCCTACCCGCCAGGACACAACCTACGCCGTGCGCAGAGGCAGTCTCGAGCAACGTGAGCACCGCCGCCTTCCAACTCTCTAAGCCAGACGTTGAGAACCGGATCCAGGAGCTCAGTGCACGATATGGGGTTCCGCTCTACTAGGGATCCTCATAATTACTGGATCCTCATATGGGCCTCAACGAATGCTGCCGTAGTAATGTCTCAAGGGCCAACGAGGAGTCCCAATCGCCGGCAACTTGTACTTTGTCACTGCCCGACATGAAAAGCCTGTGGGCATTGCTGCGGCAGGCTTTTTGTGACAAGTCTGTCCTCCCCCAATTGATTTTGGTGCATCGAATCATACTCTCACGAGTTTGCTGGCACGGCTCCGATGCTGCTGTGCTTCAGGGTCATGCGGGAGCTTCACAAATCAAAGGAGCCCCTAGTTTGTCAGCGTGGACCTCCAAATAGGGATTGAGCACTACGAAGGCTTCGACGATCAAATGACCACAATGACCAACACAAGCACGACCACCAGAAGCACGACGACCACAAAGACCATCAAGAGACTACTGGAGGCCAGTGGAGACCACGGGGACACCACGGCCAAACTGCTTCCCTCAAGTAATTACTCGGAAGCAGTGCCCAAATGCTGCCAAAGTATTGGCGTTCTGGTGCACGACCTACTGGCGGGATTCAGTGTTTTCGAGACCAAAGGTTTCCCATGCGTTGGAAATTACACTGAACCTGGCTCTCCTCGAAACAGTCTCCAGCAGATCCTGTGTGCATGATTTCTCGAATAGAACGCGAGCCCAAACTACGTGCCATGCCCGGCGCCAACCGCCTCCCGACCTCAACCAATGCTCTTTACCCAGAGGCCCCATAGTAGTTCCTTTTTGGGGTTCATATATAGAATCCTATAAGGTATCCCCAAAAGGAACTACTATGGGGCCTCTGGGTAGTCCTACTGTCATGTGAGAACCTCTTGGCCTCGGTATGTACGACACTTCTGAAGGAGGTTGTTAGGATCGTTGTTTCGAAGATCCCAACAGCGTCTCTCAGTTTAACGAGACCCCCCACGAAAAAAAACACCCCTGAGGAGGCTCCGTGCAGCAGGTGCCTCAGCATTTGGACCTGGGGTACCTGTGGCCTACCTCTCGGGGGCTTCTTCCTCGCGTTCCTAAACTCGGCTCCTCGGAATCATAGGAGGCCAAAAGGGGTTTTAGCCTATGGCGGTTTGGTAGGGAATAAGGTTCATATGAAGGAATCCCTACCCCAAGAATCTTAAACCCCCCTTTTGGCCTCAATCATCGGAAGCTTCGGGCTCTTTTTAGAGGGCTTAGGGGTTTTTGGGCCTTACTACCTTGATATAACAACAAGGGTAGAGGTATCGATTTCGAACAAGCCAGGCTTCATCCAGCCTTGTCTACGGCTTCTTCCTTGGATACATGGGGTTGGATGCGTATGTTTTGCTGTCCATCCAAGCGCTTATGAAGCTTCCACAAGTGTTGCTTCTTCCTTTTGGCATGATGAACGACTGCCTGCCGATTTTCGGTTACAACAGAAAGCCGTATTTCGTGGCATCCTGGATCATCTGCGGCAGTGCGCTGTTGATCATGAGCCTACGGCCCCTGCCTGCGCCCTACTACTGCCAAAAGGACGATGGCAGCTACGACGTGATGTCGCCACCATGCAACCCCAGCATCCATGACGAGAAGAACTGGTATGTTTTCCCACTCTTCATCCTTACTGCAGGTGTTCAGCTGGGAGTTGTGGCTGGGGAGGGCCTCCTACTGGAGTACTCTCAACAGGAGCCTTTGGAGTGCCGTGGGAAGATGAAGGCCGAGTTCACAATGGTGACTATGGCAGGCTCCCTTGTTTCCTCAGCAGCTGTTGGGGTCTTCATGAATGGAAAGGAATATCTCGGCACCTTTGACTGGGGCCTGTCTTTCAGTGGCTTCATGACAATGTGCCTGCTCATAGTCACCTTCCTGATCCCGATCTGCTTACTTTGCGTTCACGAGCCCAAGAAGTCCACCAGACCGTCCTGCTGCACACATGTTAGAGGCTCTTGGACTCTGGTCAGCAGCTATCAGCTTCTTTGTTGTTGTTGCTGTTGCTACGGCAGTAGCAGCAGTAGTAGTAGTAGTAGCAGTAGTAGCAGTAGTAGCAGTAGTAGCAGTAGTAGCAGTAGCAGTAGCAGTAGCAGTAGCAGTAGCAGTAGCAGTAGCAGTAGCAGTAGCAGTAGCAGTAGTAGCAGTAGTAGCAGTAGTAGCAGTAGCAGTAGTAGCAGCAGCAGCAGCAGTAGTAATGGTAGTGGTAGTGGCTGTGGTAGTGGTGGTAGTAGTAGTAGCAGTAGTAGTAGTAGTAGTAGTAGTAGTAGTAGTAGTAGTTGTTGTTGTTGTTGTTGTTGTTGTTGTAGTTGTTCTTGTTGTTGTTGCTGTTGCTGTTGCTGTTGTTGTCGTTGCAGTCGTTGTTGATGCTGATGTTGTTGTTGTTGTTGTTGTTGATGTTGTTGGTGTTGTTGTCGTTGTTGTTGTTGTTGTTGTTGTTGTTGTTGTTGTTGTTGTTGTTGTTGTGGTTGTTGGTTGTTGGTTGTTGGTGGTTGTTGTTGTTGTTGTTGCTGCTGCTGTTGCTGTTGTTGTTGGATGTTGTTGTCGTCGTCGTCGTCGTGGTCGTTGTCGTTGTCGTTGTCGTGGTGGTTGTTGTTGTTGTTGTTGCTGTTGGTGTTGTCGTTGTTGCTGTTGGTGTTGTCGTTGTTGCTGTTGTTGTTGTTGTTGTTGTTGTTGTTGTTGTTGTTGTTGTTGTTGTTGTTGTTGTTGTTGTTGTTGGTGGTGGTGGTGGTGGTGGTGGTGGTGGTGGTGGTGGTGGTGGTGGTGGTGGTGGTGGTGGTGGTGGTGGTGGTGGTGGTGGTGGTGGTTTTGTTGGCGTTGTTGCTTCTGCTGTCAAGATCAAGCTTGTCGTTGCTGCGCGATGCTGTTTGTTTTAACGTTGTAGTTGTATTTGCTGCGGCGGCAGGAAAACAGTCTAGTCATTACACAGCAGTCTAGACAGCAGTAAGAGTAGCATCAGACAGCGCGAGCATCACGAGCAACACTGGAAGTAGTCAAGTATGGATGACCTCATGTCAGTAGCAGTGGTCTTTAAGTCTTTGTGGTAGAACTGGCATGACCAGCAGTATGTCTACCCACCCTTGCAGTGGGGGCAAACCCGAAGCCTGGGCCTCGGCTCAGGAAGCTGGTTCGAAACAAAGGGCTTTCAAGCGTGCTGCTGTTTGCCTTCCTCGCCCAGTTCTTCAGCACCATCACCACAACGGCAGGATCGAATTTCCCAACCCTTGTCACTGTGCAGGGAAGTAGAGGGGGAGGGTGCGTTTAGGGTTCAGGAGCGGGGTGCGCAAGGACCCATGGTGCGAAGCCAGTGGGCCGGCGTGAAGGTCTTGCAACAGCAGCTGTTTGCCATGGGCAGCATGCTGGTCATGATTGTAGCAACCTGGGTCTACAAGGTGCATCTCGGTCCGCCTGGCACAAGTTTTGTCTTTCGATTGCTGCGAAACCACAGCAAAAAAAACAATGTAGGCGTCCCCTCAATTTGCAAAGCGTTTCAAGGTACCTCCTCCAGACGTGTTGGCGGAAAGCGATCTTCATTGCTATCGTTACGGTGACAATCATAGACTCCGTCCCGACCTTCCTCACAATCTTCGGCATTGTACGTGACCAGTACTTTTTCCTTGGGGAGGAGATTGCCAGTGCCGTGCCCACTACGGCGCTTGCATTGATTTACAGCCTGATGGTCATCGAGCTGGCTGAGCCTGGACAAGAAGGTCTTTGCTATGGCCTGATCGGAACGGTCCAGCATGCCAGCCTGCCCATTGCCACCGCCCTGAGCAACCAAATCTTCGGTCTCTTCAAGCCCTCTTTGTCCTTGCTGGAGAACTATGTCACCGACACACCAGCTTTCCGATCAACGGTAGCTTGGTCCTACGTGCTGACCTATGCTGCGTCCTTGCTCGGCATGTGCGCACTCCCTTTGGTCCCACGGCAGAAAGCAGATGTCCAGAGGCGCAAGAGAGACCCTCGGTTCCGGACTCTGCATGCATTCTTTCTTGGATTTGTGCTTGAGCTTGAGCTCTATAGTGTCGGGGAAACTAAAGTTTCATGAAACATCTCCATCTTACCTCATACTTGTACTTGGCAGCCAGGAGTGGAGTTCCAGCTCAATCATGGCCATCTTGGTCTTGGGCATACCTGCTCTTTGCTTGCCCTACGGTGTTGTCGTCTTGCTCCTCAGCAGTCAACCACAAACGGCCTGCTTGCGCTGGGTGGGCGGCCAGGGCTGCGACCACCTGAACTGATTTGGCAGCCTTTGAGGGAGAGGACGAGCAACTGTTTAACTGAGAAACACCGAGTTCCCTGGAAAGAGTCTTTTCAGCCGACTCTTCTACTTTTGCTGGCGGAGGCCAGGACGCGATTGGCAGCAACTGCAGGGTCCGACCGGGGGAGGTCAGGACATCCGGGGCCATGCAGCTGCCAGTCCGCATGCAGTGAACCTTAAAAAGTTGGAGCATGGGCCGAGGATGATTGGTGCTGGAACTCCGTAGAATATAATTTACCTGAAGGGCGTGAGGAGAGCACTGCTCCAACTTTCTGGCTTCTACTGCACATTCTCCGAAGCAGCGCAGAGCAAGTGCAGGTAGTCGTGTTTGGAACTGTGCAGTCGCTGCTGTTTAGTCCGGCAAGCCCAGGGGCATTTTTATGTGGGCAGCACACCGCGCCAGGTCTGGGGATGAATGTCTGAGGTGTACTACTATTTGCTTAAGAAGCCCCCAAAAAATAATAATCCCTATATTACCCCCAGAAGAAATATATTTTTTATTTTTTGGGGGCTCTTAAGCAAATAGTAGTGTAGGGTTTAGGGCAGCCAAGAGGACCAGTATGGGCCCTTCTTTCTGTCACGGCTTCCTAGCCAATGTTTCCATGCTCCAGCATAAGAGCTGGTGTGCGCACGGCCCCCTTTTAAGCCGGTACACGTCTTCTGGCTGCAGACTGGAGCATTCTGGCTATGTTCCCCAAGGAAGGAGCGCTCTGCCTGAATGTCACGTGCTGTCTGCCGTCCATGGCTCGGGTTTTGATTCTCCACAGCACCTGAAGACACAAGGTCGGGTGCCAACTATCGTGCACATGGCGCACATGCTTCTCTCTGCAAAGCCCAGGGTGCTCTCCGTGTCCTCCTACCCTTGATGTGAGGTTTCAGATACAAGTTTCTCCAGGTTGCCACCTCCACGTATGTACCCGGAGATCGCCTCTCTTTTGAGCATGCCATGGCAGCCAGCCGTGGGTCGGAGGTGATCCTCCGTCTGTAAAACTCGTCCGACCTTATCGGTGGCTCCGGTCTTGATGTCGTGATGTCTAGCAAGACCGGTGGTCAGGCTGCGAACGCTCACCCTCTTTGAGCGAGAGGCTCCAAGATGAGGGATTCGCAGACATGTCAAATACGCAGTTCATTTGGATGAGCTCCTTTATTTCCGCCTTGCTCTTGAGTGTCCATGCTGGAGGCTAGGACGCGGTTGGCAGGCACAAAAAGTCTACCGGCCTCCCATGTCGGAGGCCCGGACCCTGAAGCTGCCAGTCAGCATTCGGCTTCCAAAGAAGCTTAGATAGGTAAATGGACGCCACTCGATGGAATTCAGATGCAGGCCAAAAAGGCTAAGGAGATGCCTTGCGCGGCCGCACTGTTATTGATGGTGGTCTACATTTGTGCTCTCTCCTGAGATGACGCCACAGGCAGTTTTCCATACACAGCCTACAGGGCTTGTGTGATCGCGCAGCGGCCCCTTTACTGTTCATAAGATTTTTCTTTCTGGTGTCACTCTGTGGCATGAAAGAAGCATGGCCGGCAGCTTGCTGCCCTTTTTCACGAGATTTTTGCAGACTGATGTCTATGTACAGCCTAGGTCTTCTCTATAGCCCTTGAAGACACAAGGTCCTGTGCTGAATTTTGCATGAACATCTTTGGCACAATTGTCTAGCCCTGTACAGAGTTGCATTTCGTGTCGGCACTTTGGAGCTCCCATCTTGCAGTTTCTACGATCTTGGCATACTGGCTCTTACAGTGCAAGCAACCTTTTGCAAATGTGCAGATGCGGAAGGCACACGTGCCAGTGGCAACCAGCCAAGACTCCGACGAAACCACCTGCTAATTGATAAAAAGGTCATGCTCACGGCTGCAGCCCACATAGCTGCTACGAGCCGGCATCCATTTCTGAGCGCCATGAACCTCGAGTCTGCGTGTGCGACCGCAAGAGAATATTATACTTGACAGGTACCCGGCTAGAGTACACCTACTATAGGGGCCTAAATAAACTACCCATACTATTTTGGGGGCTCTTGATTATGAAAATAGTAGAATTCGCCCCAAAACCCTGTTCTAATTACTAAGGCCCCTGCATTTAAGTCTTCTTCGGATAATATGGGAGTTTCCGAAAACTAGGGGTACCTTATTTTGGGGTCTTTATAATAAGGATCCTACTATTTCGGGTGCAATATTAGGGTCCCCTAGTTTCGGAAACTTCCATATTGAAGTAGCCAGCTGCCTGGCTCCAGCATGCTCCAGCCATGGGATTTCTGAAGATGGCCTTCTATCGGTGTCAGAAGACCACCTAAGTTTAGGGTTTAGGAGGACCTAGGAAGAAACCCTAAACCCTAAACCCAGAATATCTACCAGCCGCAGTCGCAGATTTGATAGAAGTTGCAAGAGCGCGCCTTTAGGGTATCCTTGGCTGGACATGGGAGTGCGATCGAGCTGCTGCGCGGAAGAAGACCTGGCGGAGGGCCCAAAGGATTCTTAAACGTTGATTTCTGCATCGCAAATGTCTAGCATTGAAAACGCCGGTTAGATTGAATGATCAGTAGAAACAGTAAGTTTGACTTTGCATGAAAGCTTTATGGGTCCTGTTGTCCTTTCTACTCGTCGTGTGTTTGTTTTCTTCATTGCTAGTCACGTTTACTTGCGACGATTGTTCTTGCTTCTTAAGTACTTGCAGTAGTGCTTTGCAGTGCGTTGGACTTAGGGTGAGGTACGGTTTTCCCTGCAATGGCTTCCTGCATTCCGCGGAGCATGTATATGTCTCCGCCCGGCGGAAGTCAGAGAAGATGCAAACCTGTAAGTAAAGGTTAGTCCTTCCGCTTGTCTTTTTCACGGCCCTTTTCTTCAGTTCCTTCAAGCAGTAAGACTGTAGAAGACTATGGCATGAAATCACTGCCGAATTGTCTGTCGCCGCATGGAAGCACGATGTTCGTGCTGAAAGATTACCTTATCTATCAGAAGGTAACTTATCCCCTAAACCCTGAACCCTAAACCAGTAGGATGCCAGGCGGAAAAAGGTGCTTGCGGAAGACCATAGGAGAGAAAAACATCCCTAAACAGGAGGCGCCGGAGGTCGTGAGCAGCTACACAGACAAGGCTGACTCCTCTGCTCCGTGGGCTGCCTGGCCGAAAACCTTCAGACCTCTCAGTGCACGTCCGCCTTATCTTACCTTTGGATAGTAGGGAATGGAGGAATGGGGTACAATTATAACTACTTTTACTATCATTCTTCCATTCCCTACTAACGAAAGGTAAGTTATGTATGTCCGCATTAAAGAGTTTTGCATGCTACTGAGTCCTGGTCAGGTCAAGAATATTTCGCTGCAGGAAGTGGGGCCGAGGGAGTTGGGGGCTGCGAACACACAGGATCCATCAGCCTCGAGAGTGCCCAGCAGCTTGGCAGAGTGCTCTTGAAGTCCTGCAGATTACGGGTGGGATTAGGGGGCTCATCGCATGTCAGCGAGCCATAACGAGGCAAGTGGAGCCGATTGCAGCACATGCGACACCTTGAGGCGCTCGTCCGTGTGCATACTAGGCTGTTCGGCTTGGGGTCTCGAGCACTTCGCATGGTATGAATATGCAGGGTACGCCTTGCCTAAGGTTAGCTTCAGACGCTCAATCTTGAGACAGATTCTGGTAACTAGTTACACGTACCCGTAACCGCAAGGCTGAATCATGAAAGCTTGATGGGGAAGCTGCAAACGGTCAGCTTCCGGAGGGCTCTTGAGTCATTCTGAGAATCATCGGAGCCACATCCAGCAGGTGGATGCAGAGATTTTGCGTGGCATTCCGCTGCAGGAGCGAACCTTGGAGTTTGATGTGGGGAAGTGGAAACAGTGTTTGGATGAAGTCCGAGTGGTCTAGGCAGCACCCACATTCCACATAAATCCTAAACCCTACCCTAAACCCGGAACCCTAAAGACTGTTTGGAAAAAGGAGCCCCCCCAAAAAAAAATAAAAATAAAGACTTATCTTCGGCTCTGCAGAAGCTCAGGGTGAAGCCAGAAAGCTACAAACGCATCTTGACCCGACAGATGCTTCCGCACTGTAGCGATCCTTGCCTTAGAAGCAATCCCCGACTCCCCCCGAGGGTATCTCCCGCTGCTGCTCCTCCTACACTACAGCAGGAGCAGTAGCAGTAGCAGTAGCAGTAGTAGTAGCAGTAGTAGTAGTAGTAGTAGCGGCAGCAGCCGTCGCAGCATCCCTGGCCGTTGCCGTAGCACAGCACTAGCAAAAGCAGCAGGCACATCTGCAGCAGCAGCAGCACCAGTAGCGGCAGCAGGCAGCAACAGCACCAACAGCAATAGCATTACTAGCACAGTAGCCACAGCAGCAAAAATAGCCTCACCAGCAGTAGGCATGCTAGTCAGAGAAACACTGTAAACCCTAAACCCGTAAACTCTAAACTGATCAGGAAGGCAGTTTCCGAGTAGCATTGTTGAAGGTATCTCTGCGTGCCCTTGGCAAGCTCTGGCGGCGCTCGCCCGTGGACCTTCCGGAAGAGGCCGACTCCCGGTTTAGGGTGCAGCATATCTTCAATGCCGAACTTCGAAAAGCTGTGACCCGTCCTCTGATATAGGGGCCTAAACAATTGCCAATAATTACTATTTGGGTGGTTCCTTATTAGTTATAAGTATGGCATAATAATGCCCCAAAACCCTATTCTAATTATTAAGGCCCCTTCATTATCAGCCATTTGCAACTCATCAGGCCCGCAGAGGTCTCTACGACCACGCCGCTCCTGTGAAGGGCTTCGATGTCTTCCTGTCCCACACCTGGATGAGCCCGGGGAGGCCGGGTGGTTATGGAACGGGGTCTATCTCTTAGAGTAAACATTGGCTCGCTCGTGTTTATGGGAAAGTGGCACCCTAAACCCCAAAACCCTATAAACCCTAAACCCATAAACCCAAAGGCCCTAAACCCATAAACCCCAAAATCCCTAAACCCCAAAACCCTATAAACCCTAAACCCATAAACCCAAAGGGCTCTAAACCCTGGTCTGTCTTGGAGCTTAAGAGTCAAAAGGCCGCCACTTTGAGCCAGGTACAAAGTCCTGAGCCTGCTTTTCCAAGCAGGTGGGAGTTTCCGAAAATTAGGGGTACCTTTAAGGCGATCCATAAGAGTTCCTTTACAGGGATCTATCAGGGTTCTATTTAGGGTTTAGGGTTTAGAGTTTCCGAAAATGGGGGGTGCCATATGTGGGGGTCCTTATAATAAGGATCCCACCATTTGGGGTGCTATATTAGGGTCCCCTGTTTTAGGAAACTCCCAGGTTGGAAGCAGGCATTCCTGGTCCAAAGCCTCTTCGTGGTGGCTGGAATTCTGCTATGTCTTCTGCGCCGGCTTCCATTGCCATTTACCCTCCCGGCCGAGTTTGCCGAGTATTCGCATCTCATTTGTCCATTCTTCCCCTGGTGCCTCGTCATGGGTTTCGTGGGAAGCTTTATCGGTCTTGTGCTGACGCCCTATCTTCCGGCCCTTGGTGACCGGCATCCTGTTTGCTTCCTGGACGTGGTCAGCATCCACCAAGCTGACCTTGAGTTGATGGAGCGGGGGATTTATGGCTTGGGAGGATTTTTGCGGGTTTCCAAAGAGCTCCGGGTCCTTTGGTCCGCACCCTACCTCTCCAGGCTGGGATGGGGACATGTCTTGCAGATGCTAGCAAGTTCTTGGGTGGTTGTCAAAATTGTACGGAACCTAGAGTACCCAAAAGGGGACCATAATTCTGACAACTACTTTAATTTGCGACGGTCGGTATCCCCGTATTGTCTTTGTATTATTCTACTATAGAAAGTTACCCTATGATACATAAAAATTTGCTATAAGCTAACCAGCTTTTGGAAAGCGGTGCAGTGCCCAGCGCACTGGAAATTTCATGTCTATGATGCCATCATCAGAAACAAACTTCTACATGGCCTGGAAACTGTTCATCTAACGCAATCGATGCAAAAGAGAATAAATGTTTTTCAGTTGAGAGGAACTGGAAGGATCCTAGGGATAGATAGTACTATATATGTGAACCGCGCAAATACGAATGAATCTGTTTTGAGGAAAGCGAATGAGGAAATGAAAAAGTACAAACGCAGCAGCAACGAAATCAAGCTGTTTTCGGAGTTGGTTCGAGACAAGCGTATCAAACTAACTAGCTGGCCATACTTTGAGAACCAGTGAGGAGGACCCCTTAAGGCAAGTCAGCTATGAACCCAACTCCTTCGCGAGCACGTTCGAGATTGGCAAACGGAGGGTCGGAGGACCGAGACACTGGTTAGTTTACACTAACACGTATATTTGGGAAAATAAGGTTTCCAATCCTCCGACTCAATATATGTCTTCAGGTGAGCAAAACCAACGAGTTTTCGAAGAAGCCAGAACGCGCCAATTTTGAGCCGCTCCTCGTGCCCACGATCTCATTTTTTTCTGCCTAAGTAGGCAAGGGACTTTGGCCCCGAAAAAAAGCTACCCTAAGCCCATACTGTGGTCCACAATTACATGGGCCCCTATATGGGAGTTTCCGAAAATAGGGACCCTAATATAGTACTGCTGCCAAATATAGTTTAAATAGCAGTATCCGTATTATAAGGACCCAAAGTAAGGTACCCCCCCCATTGTCGGCAAATCCCGTATTCGTCCTCACGGTCGAGGCTGTGGTGCGTCTTCGAATTGGCAGCTTACCGGATGGCAAATCCCAACGGGCGCATCGTTGCTGGGGTCTTGTTGAGGGATTTATTTAAGTTGCCATAGCCATGTTATTTACTAAAGATCCCTATGCCCTATTATGGTAACTTAACTAAAATCCTTTAACAAGAACCCAGGTTGTGTCCCCGATTTTTGTGGAAGTGGGTGCCCTCGTAACAATCCTGTTCACATACTTTGTGGCGGCCCTCTTTTCACTTGTCTTTGTGCTCAATTGGCAAGAAGTCGGGCAAATCGTGACCTATGTCACGGCGCACCTTGTCCATGGAATACTTATCATGGAATGGAGATGCTGCAAGGTGTAGTAGCACTAGTATTCACTAGCAAACGGTGATGAGCAGCAGTGATGGAGGATTCCATCGGTGCTCGTCAACAATTGCTGCAGCACCCCAAGCCGTTGTTATCCTTGGACTGAGGCTTGTTCCGCTCATCCTGTTCTTACACCTCATGCGTCGGAACTTGATGTCGAAGCACAGATTATTGTCAGAGCTCCGCTTGTTCGACCTCGAGAAGGCATACTGTCGCACAGACTTCGATCGAGAATTTATCCACAGGGCCATTATTGAGTGGTACGGGAGCACGGAGGCCTTTACACAATACGTGCGTGGGCCCCTGCGAGAAGAGCTGATGCGCTGCAACAGATCCGCTTTCCCCTTACCATATCTTCTCTTGGTGAGCGCTGTACCGTTCACTGCCTCACTGGACAGCCTGGTGTCCTTGTCACTCGGTGGCATGACGTGGCAGGGGGTATTGGCCGAGTTTGTGGGAAACAGCATCGGCTTTCATTTGGGTTTTTTCCTCGCGCTCTTGAACTTTGCGGTTTATCTTTGTGACCGGTTTGCGGCCCCAATATTCAGCGGCATGCTGCTGGACTATTTGCAATCGTTCATGATTTTCGTCGTGTTCTTCAGCCTGTACTACCTCGGGCAAGTCGTGAATCGCTTGGCATACACAACCAGCCTGTTGTGGGCGGTGGTCTGGGCCAGTGCTGCATTGCTCTCGGCTTGTCTTTCTCTTTGCCTCTTCGGACAGCGCAAAGGGCGAGTGCGCAAGGCTGTTGATGTTGCAACCGCTGACCGTCTTTAGTCTTGAAAGTATTGTTACTTTTCGCTGGTTGTGCCGAGCTTGTTACTGCTTCTCCACCCAGGGATGCATGCGACACAGCCAGGGACGAAGACATCAAGTAGAGTAGAATTAAAGTGCTTGAGTTCCAAAGACTGGAATTCACACATCGGCTTCTTGGATCTTCGCGAGCCGGAAGCGGCTTGTTCAAGAAAAAATTGGACTTCATGGAATTGTAGTTAGGCACTCATTTGACCGTTTGGAAGATCTGGTGATGAATGGGTGTTTTAGCATTTCGTCGCCCT
>CAJNDT010000903.1:0-27500 GCA_905221615.1 Symbiodinium sp. CCMP2592
GGCTGGAGCAGGTGGGAGTGCGACAACGACAGGCGATGACCGCCGTGTCCCGGAGCTGGGATTCTGCGGTCGCCGCGACCCTCCGGCGCACTTGGCGGTTGCGAATGCCGGAGTTTTACCTCGATGTCTTCGATCGGACCTCTTCGATTTTCATGTGTGTGCACTCAGCGCACTTGGACAAGGTGCAGTTGCGCAAAGGTCTTTCGGCGAGGATGGCTGCGTGTCTCAGCGAGAGGCAGGGAAGCAGCTATACCAGACTGCTTACAATTTTGGTTGTGATTGAACAAAGAAGGGAGGCCGTAGTGACATGTTGACTTGCCTTGAGACCTTGCCCTTACCCACGCGGATCGACTGCCCTTCTCGGTTCGTGGGCACCGTTGGCCGGGTGTCGGGCGTTGAGTCGATGGTACCTGGACCGCCTTGGGGCCAACGTGCCAGGGCAGTGGCATATGACACCCGGGCACATGGGCTAAAGTGCCGGGTGGGGTGGTCCAATGGTTGTGGCTTGCTTTCAGCTCCCAACCAGGAGGGGAGGCCATCCATGCTTGTCACGTTAGTTAGTGAGCCTTGCGACTTGGAGCGACAGAGGCAGAGTGCCACCTTACCCACACGGATCGACTGCCCATCTCGGTTCGTGGACACCGTTGGCCGGGTGTCAGGTGTTGTCGATGGTACCTGGACCGCCTTGGGGCCAACGTGCCATGGCAGTGGCATATGACACCCGGGCACATGGGCTAAAGTGCCGGGTGGGGTGGTCCAGTGGGTGTTGTTCGCAATCTGCTTACAGCCCTGAAGGGGAGGCCATCCATGCTTGTCACGTTAGTGAGCCTTGCGACTTGGAGCGACAGAGGCAGAGTGCCACCTTACCCACACGGATCGAGACTGCTTACAAACGCGCCTGTTCGCGACATCGTGCTTCGTGCTCGAGCCGCGGACTTCAAGGATGCAGCTGAGCGCAAGTTCTTGCGTCGTTTAATCAGCCGATGGTGGTACACGCGGATGCTGAGCAAATGAAGATGTCGACCGTTGCTGTCTCGTTTCCTTGCTTGCTCGGACGCCGTCTTGCGAATGAGCGCGCTTGGACGAATGAGATGTCGACCGTTTCTGTCTCGTTTCTTTGCTTGCTCGGACGCCGTCTTGCGAACGATCGAGCAAAACGATCGTCACCGCATAGGTCCCTAAGAACCTTAACCCGCAGTGGAATTGCATTGGAAAGCAGATTGCATGCGGTTTCCCTAGGCTGCCGGATTTGGATGCTTCACTTGTCTGGGCATTGGTTTGGCTGCCCAGGTCCGTCGTGGCAAGCAATCGTCTGGAGTACAAGTTTCTGTGCGCGGCGAACGCTGGCTGTGTGCGGTGCACGCAGTGCTACGCCGGCCTCCTAACTTCGATGTGCACTGCCGCTCTCCAAGAAAGAACGCCCGCGATTGAATGGGTGACAAACTCCGATCGGCAGATGAAAGACTTGTTGCAGCATTTGGCTTTTTCTCAAGCTTGCTCTTTGCGAGTGGGCGAAGTTGCTCACCCTGTGCTGAAGCCGAATCGACGCTGTCTTGCGAAAGTTCGGCTGAGCACAACAGAATGAACATGGCATGGTTTCTATGATGTTAGTGTTTCCTGAGAACGATGTCATGCCTGCTTAAATGGTTGGATGCCATCTTGCCAGGATTATGGAACTTGGTTTGCTTCCAACTATGGCTTTTGTCTACATACTGACTCAATGTTATGCTTGTTCTAAGCATCCATCTGATAGCTTGCTGTAGCTCGCGACCGGCATGAAACGTGTCACTGTACATCTCCTGAGTGGAGAACAGGTTTCATTGGAGGAGGCGCGAGCAAGAGGTAGGGGTCGCCTTGATTCGGGCAATCTCTACCTCTTCCTCGAAGCGGCTTTGAGCTCGAGCGCGTTCTCTTGTGCGTTGCTCCGCCGCGATGGTTCGGTCGCGTCCTATGGGAATGCTATGACTGGTGGTGACAGCAAATCTGTTCAGGACCGTTTGAAAAACGTGCAGGCCGTTGCATCGTCTCAGGAAGGGGCCGCCTTTGCGGCGATTCTTGATGATGGATCCGTTGTTACATGGGGCGCGCAAGACTACGGAGGCGGCATCGAGCCCGCTATGCAAAATCAGCTGAAGAACGTGCGGCAGATTCAAGCGGGTCGATCTTCTTTTGCTGCTATCAAGGCCGATGGTTCTGTTGTTACCTGGGGCTCCCGAACTGGCGGTGGGGACAGCCTGAGAGTGCAGGAGTTTTTAATGAACGTGCAGGCCATCCAGACCACCGGCGATGCTTTTGCGGCAACATGCACAGATGGCTCTGTCGTGACGTGGGGAAGATGTGTACACGGAGGCGACTCCAGTGGAGTGCAGAAGCAACTCAAAGGCGTGCGGCAGATTCAAGCGTCACTAGAAGCCTTTGCGGCGCTGCTCGACGATGGATCTGTCGTTACTTGGGGCAAATGCAGTTCTGTGCCTGTGCAAAACGTCACCGCCATCCAATCCTCATCGAGGGCTTTTGCAGCCATTCTGACCGACGGATCCGTTTTTACATGGGGTGAAGACTTCAGCGGAGGCGACTCTAGCGCGGTGCAGGAACAGTTGTGCAATGTATCGGCCATCCAATCGACGACGCATGCGTTTGCAGCGATCCGCACAGATGGTTCCGTGGTTACATGGGGTGGGGCTCGATATTCTGGTGCGGACAGCAGTGAAGTGCAGAAACGGCTGAAGGACGTTAGAGAAATCCAAAGTAACCGCGGAGCCTTTGCAGCGCTTCTACGCGATGGCTCCGTCGTAACCTGGGGCTGTGGCCTTCATGGTGGCAACAGCAGCAAAGTGCAACATCAGTTGACAGATGTGGAGCAGATCGCAAGCAACTTCAATGCTTTCGCTGCCATTAAGGCCGACGGCACGGTTGTATCATGGGGCTTCCCAGAGCGCGGTGGCGACAGCAGTGCCGTGCGAGATCAGCTCAAGAATGTGCGGGGTATCGCAGCCTCCGCTCTTGGTTTTGCTGCCGTTCTTGACAACGACCAAGTCGTGAGCTGGGGCGACTGGGTGGCGCGGCCCTTGACTCCACGGTGAGCCGTGCGGGCTGTGAATTCTTTGCTCTGGCTAGCTTCCACCGTTGCTTGCTTGCTTCGACGCTGTCTTGCGAAAGAGCAAGCAAGCAACAACGACGCCGCCACGAGAAGAAAATCGCTTGTTTGTTGTTTCTTCTGCTCGTGGCAGAATGACGCTGTCTTGCGAAAGTGCGGCTGCTTGGGCGGGGCAACCCTGCTCCTGAGGTTGCCTGCACTGCCCGGTCGCTTTGGATTCGTCGAGGCTGGGAAGGTCGGTCTAACAGAAACCTCTTCATTTCCTGAGTTTCCCACTGCGGACTGCTGGGCTTGGTTGGTTCAAGTTCAGAATTTCCGTTGTGTGGCCGAAAGGTCTTCGGGGTTCTGCTCAACCCGGTGTCCCGGTTTAGCTTCGTTGCCCACTGCTACTGTTTGGATTCTTGAATGATCCGTTCTTCCTCTTGAGAAGTCGCCATTGAGATGGCACACTTTGCAACCCTTCAGACGAGCTTAGCCAGCACCACTCCAAATGCGCGGCTTGTCTTGGCGGGACGGTGCCTGCGGCCTGTGCAAGCAACCTGCGAGTCCGTTGTGTTCGCCTAGGCAGCACTACTCCAAATGCGCGGCTTGTCCAACCCGCGAGTCCGTCGTGCTGGCCAAACGAGAAGCTGGCTCTTGACGTTCTGCCCTGCAGTCATCTTGGCTGCCTCGCCACAGAATGTGGCCGCTTGGAGGCTTGGACCTGCTCTGGTGGTATCAGCATGATGACAGCCGCGATGGCGCGGATGATGGTTCCTGTGGAGCGCCGCTAGCACAAGGGGTGGCACCGTCTGCAAGTCTCCACAGGGATTGGCCACCGTCGAGACGCGGGAGCTCCTCGATTGCTTGGCGCGTGAAATACTTTGCGGCATCTGGCGGGTTTCCTAGTGAAGTAGGGTGTTTCACTTCGGAACGGTGTTTTTACCAAATCCCTAATGACTGCACTGCCTTTCGCTGCTGGAATCCCGGCGCCACGGATCGCGCAGCAGCTCAGCGAGGTGGACCCGTTTGTGGTATAGGATAGATCTTAAATCCCCAATCATCCTTTGAGAGACCCGTGTTGTGACTGCCGCTTGGGAATGTTTGCCAGATGCCGCCGGGTTTCTTCTTCTGAGATAGTATACCTTGGGTTGATACACAGGGTGTCACCGAAGCCTGGGGCTCTCGATGAATGTCTGCAGCTAGAATCAATCTTTCTGGAGGAGGCTCTGGACCACCATGATCCCTGCATTAGTCCTACTACTAGGCCTAAGGACCCATAAGCCCCTGGCGTTCCCCTGGAGTCTGTTGAATCGGCTAAGTAACATACGCTGGCCTGTTGTGGTTTGAGATGAAGAGCGAAACCCTAATTCCCGACTCCTTTCAGAGACCAGTGTTGCGACTTCCGTTTGGGGATGTTTGTCAGCTGCCGCTATGTTTCTTCTTCCATGATACTATACCCTGGGTTGGTACAGTGCGTGCTATGGAGGCTCGGGGCTCCCGATGAACCTTTGCAACTACAACCAGCCATTTTCACAAGGCTCCGGACCGCCGTAACTCGTGTATGACCTCTCCCAGCACCTCACCAGGCCACCTCTCCGATGCTGACGACGAAGGCCGGGGAGGGTCGCCTGGGAAGAGTAATCCGGTCTAGGTCCAGGTTCCTCCCGCGCTGGCTCTCCACCCCCAACCCGACTCCGAAATGCTTCGTGATGCAGTGTAAGGTCTGTTGTTCTGCATAGATCGAAGTCAAATCGCAGGCTTCTGTGGTCTCACTTGATCTTGCGAACTCCCACGAACCAGTTGTATGTGTGTATGTGTGTGTGTGTGTGTGTGTGTGTGTGTGCTAAAGAGACAACGCATTGCACGAAGCGTGCATTTATGAAGCACATGGATCCGTCAACGGAGCAGGAGTGCACCATGAAGTTGTGAGGTACCGTGGGCGTCTCAGGCCGATTGACAATCGAAGGCTGCCGAGCGAGAACTATGATGGGCGAACCGTCAACGGCAACTTCAAGTGCTCGCATTGGTACATTGGTGCGGCGGAAGCGTAGTGATTCCCAATGCCTCGGTGTTCTCCTCCTGGCCGCGACGTCCTGTGAGCAGACAAAGGCTCATCGAGACGCAGGAGCTCCTCGATTGCGTGGCACGTTAAATACTTTGCGGCATCTGGCGGGTTTCCTGGTGAAGTAAGGTGTTTCACTTCGGAACGGTGTCTTTCCAAATCCCTAATGACTGCACTGCCTTTCGCTGCTGGAATCCCGGCGCCACGGATCGCGCAGCAGCTCAGCGAGGTGGACCCGTTTGTGGTATAGGATAGATCTTAAATCCCCAATCATCCTTTGAGAGACCCGTGTTGTGACTGCCGCTTGGGAATGTTTGCCAGATGCCGCCGGGTTTCTTCTTCTGAGATAGTATACCTTGGGTTGATACACAGGGTGTCACCGAAGCCTGGGGCTCTCGATGAATGTCTGCAGCTAGAATCAATCTTTCTGGAGGAGGCTCTGGACCACCATGATCCCTGCATTAGTCCTACTACTAGGCCTAAGGACCCATAAGCCCCTGGCGTTCCCCTGGAGTCTGTTGAATCGGCTAAGTAACATACGCTGGCCTGTTGTGGTTTGAGATGAAGAGCGAAACCCTAATTCCCGACTCCTTTCAGAGACCAGTGTTGCGGCTTCCGTTTGGGGATGTTTGTCAGCTGCCGCTATGTTTCTTCTTCCATGATACTATACCCCTATACCCTGGCTTGGTATAATGCGTGCTATGGAGGCTCGGGGCTCCCGACGAACCTTTGCAACTACAATCAGCCATTTTCACGAGGCTCCGGACCACCGTAATCCCTGGGATGACCTCTCCCGGCACCTCCTCAGGCCGCCTCTCCGATGCCGGTCTTTGGGACGTTGCTTGCTTGCTTCGACGCTGTCTTGCGAAAGAGCAAGCAAGCAACGACGCCGCCACGAGAAGAATGTGCGTGTGTGTAAAAAAAGCCAAGTCTTCAGGAAGATTTTAAGATGTGCCATGGCTGATCAGAGACCAGTCAGTCACCTGTGACTCTGTCCTCATTCGCAGCTCTATTATTGTGAAGTCAGTGAAGCTTCTTGCAATAACGCCATTTTCCGCAGCTGGTGTTTCCGCTGGTACAGTGAGGACGATGTGAGGCGTTCCACCCTTCATAACTTGAGAGGCAGGAATGCCAAGGACGAGTGGCCAGTTCTTGGCCAGGCACATTTCCATATATATAATATATATATATATATATATATATATATATATATGTATAGTATCCATATATTATGCATTTGCCAATCCCTCTGACAAGTTGCCACTTGACCTGTTGAGTCAGGCTCTGAGCCCTCACGCTAGGCGGATCTTGATTAAGCGTTCCCACACACAGGGCATAGAGTGAACTACATCGAGTCAAGTGTATGGTACAAAGATGACTCCACGACTCCGTGACTCTATCTCACTACAACTCTATGACTTTATGACTCATGACCCATGGACTCTATGACTCTTGATTCTGTGACTTTACGATCCTATACACTGACTCTATCTCACTACGACTCTATGACGCTATGTCACTGCAACTCTATGACTTTATGACTCATGACTCATGGACTCTATGACTCTTGATTCTGTGACTTTACGATCCTATACACTGGATCTATCACATAGCCCCACACTCTTCGCTGATGATGCTTTCGGGCCAATTGTCTTCTAGTTAGTGGGAGAGTCAAATTGTCCTGGGATTGTCGCAATCATTGAATCATATGTTGCACCCAGCCCATGTTGCTGCACCCTCCTGCATGCAATGCCCAACGTAGAAAGAGCTGTAATGACATTCCAAATGCAATTGTCTGTGCCCCTTTGCTCTGGGATCTTGTTCATCCTGTACCCACACAGACCTGTCTTCCAGGCAAAGCATTTCTGTGCAGACGTGGACGAAGTCACACAGCTGCTGAAGAAGTTGCTCGGCCAGTGATTGCTGCGTTTGTAGTAAGTGCCTCCGAGCCGACAATCCAAGGGTGCAGAGTGAGGGCGAGTGTGAGCTCACGCGCACAGAGACAAGCAGACTCAAGTCGGAACTGAGCCGTCCAGCCGCCCTAAGCCAGAGATCGGAAGAACCTTGTGACTACTGGTATCAGACTCAAGTTGGAATCAAGCACATGCGGGCCTGTCATGGCCTGGAAACTGTTCTTCGAGCGTTTGCACATCAAATCACGAAGAGCAGCACACACAGCACTGGTCGAGAGAACGTTCCTGATTCTGGATCTGCGTTTGGGGGTTCTTTCAGCATCGTGCACAGGCAGGAGGTGCTGATTCTGTGGGAAGGCTGCATCTTCTTAACGCTATGGGGAAGAACGACAGCCACCAGTTGTTCTCTGCCACGGGCAAGCCAAAGATGGGCGAAACGCTTGTCGAGCACGTCAGAGCATAACAAGTCGGCGGTACGCCCCAAACACGAACAGAACACCAACTAGTGACGCACGGCCAACCTGATTGAGACGGAAACCTGAAACCTGAAGGACATGAGTGGCAAGCAGTGAACCCAACACGATTTGCCATGAATGATTGGCCAGGCCAGCAGAACTGTCGACACACTGCATGCTGCATCCTTTGGCGAATTCGCCGCGTGCAACTCCAGAATGACTGTGCCCTGAACCCACCACCGGAGTTATAGAGGTAGCCAGCGAAAACTCAGCGATGTCGCAGACGGGAAGAAGCAACTGGCAGAGCACCTCCGCATGCCTGCGCTGCTGCGGGAGGGGTGGAGGTATGGAGTGGATAGAAAACCTACTGATTATTGGGGATGCCGACCAACCCGCCGAAGACACGGAAGGCCAAGGACGTCCTCAACCAGCTGGACCCACATATGGACTGGGGAACTTTCGACACTGCGACACTGGACTTGACTTCTCGGGAGAATGTGCGGCGACGGTCAACAGGGTCTTTGCACTATTCAATTGCGCGGGCCAAGAAGAGAGAGACTTGTGCTAGCGAAGCTTCGGCAGGTATTCAAACGCACTGCCCCAAACTGTCGACAGACAGATCGGTCGTAAGTTCCGTGAAGAGACGACCAGACGACAACTATTTCTGCAACGGGGTTGCCCGCCGATACTGCCGACCACACTGACATGCACACGTCTCTGGACTTCGAAAGCCCATCCGCCCACTGGAGCCTGTGCCCGGAGCGAGCCGAGACGAGCGCTCTGTGTTTGGCATCAATCGAAACTCCCTGAAGCTCCCTGAACCGAATATGCATAGCTGATCATAGCTGCATAGCACGGTAGTGCTCAGCCTGATCGACCAGATGTACACTATTTAAAACGAGCCTGCTTAGATGCCTCCCAACCTTGTCATGCATGCTCCTCATGCTCTTGCAGCTCCCAAGGCTTGCTTCTAAGGCAATTGCGCCGCGGCTGCAGTCAGTTGTTCTCCGTCGAAGCTTGCCGCTCGCTGGGCCATGCATGTGTTTGCTTCTGATGAGCAAGTCTCGAAGAAGTGTCGATACATCATACAGAAATTCATCCAGTTGAGATTCAGTATCCAAAAACTCTGCGCATCATACGACATGGGCACGCAACATGCATGTTTATGCACAGTAGCCCGGCCAGCTCTCTCATGCCCAAGCTTCTGCCCACAGTATTGACTTTCGCCTGCATCGGTGAGCAGCTACCTCGCAACTGTGCACCCTGACAGATGGGCTCATTCTCACGGTTTGCATCCATGCCGCTCATTGCCCCAGACAGCGCGCCTTGGCCCGAAAGAGTCCTTAGTGCATCTCCAGGCCTTTGCACTCAAGGTTCCAGAGTCGCACGACCTGTCCATGTCTCCTTGACGGGGCAATGGCAGTGCTTCAGCGGGAAATCTTGATGGCAAGGCAACTCTCTGTCCGGTCTAATCCGTTCCTCAGGACCAAGACGATCAGGAGGACTCTCAAGACGAGCGCCCGGATGCTCCTGGTCCGTACGGAGGGATCCGAGGTCAAGCAACGGTATGGGGAGCGAAGTGGTAGAGGGCATAGCAGGACCTGTTGTGCTGACGGGGGCATGCATGCGAGAGAGATCAAGATGTTTGAATGCAGAGGTCACCGCAGTTGGCCGGGCGACCACCCACAGCAGTGTGACTCGGCATGATCCGCAAAGCTAGCGCATGCATCAGGACATTCGGTTGTTTGCCATGACGATACATAGCTTCCACAAAGCCATCCTCTGCATTTCGGAAGCCTGCGTTTTGCAGGTAAATCCAGAACATAGATAAATCAATCAACCTTCCTGTCGTCATCCCAGAGACCCCAATGGCACCAGGCTAGAGCCCTGCGTTTCGGACTCCCCCCTCAACCATACACGAACAGCAGAAGCTCCACCTGCTCAGTTTCTGAAGAAGCCACTCAACAAGACGGACGTGTGAGCGCAGCATGAAGCCAGAAGGAGCAAGTCTTGGTACTCCGGCGCTTCACAAGACACGGTCTGGACACTCTGGCCATCTTCTGTCTCCATTCGAATCGTTTGAACGAGAGGCTTAGATGAAACGCCGCTTGACGGATGCGCTTGGGAAGCACAGGGTCTCAGGCCTTGCCTGAGGACTGAACAGTATTGGAACCAGGCCGGGGTGATGCAGTGCTGGACTCTTAGGAAGTCGGAAAGACTAAGGGATTTGCACCATACACTGTCGCCGGATGACTTGGCGGCAGTACTGTGGGTTGTCGAGGTGAGGCATCTTAGAGGAGGTTGAGTGTTCTCCTGTACTTCCCATGTAACACAAGTGGCAAGAACTAGAGCGGCACACCAAGCTCGGTGTGTGCCCTCTGTGCTGTGCTCAACAGAATGCAGCAAAAAGCCGCCTTGTGCCGAACTTTATGCTGTCTGCGAGGTCTTGGAAGGACTTTGGGGTGGGCTCGTGTCGACCGAGAACCCTTGCTCAGCAGAATGCTTCGCTGCGATGTGACATCTTCAATCGAACACTGCTTCGCAGGTTTCGTCTTGCAGCGTCTCTTCTAGTTGTACAACAGATGGCATCTCGGCCGGATTGCCTTCTGCGCAGTTCAAATCCTTAGTCCTCTACACGAAGAGAGAAACATGCTGAGTTTTTCTGCTTCTGTTTACCCCAATGTTTTTTTGTGATGGGTTGATGGATGGTTTCTCCGGACAGCCGTCGTTCACGTTCACCCCATAACGTGCACCATACATGCGCTCAGAGAGGTAGGCAAACGAAGCGAAGGCTGGTGCATAGCAGAAAAGAGGTGTGGAGGTGTGGGTGTCTGGGTGTGGGGGGTAAATAGATGTTTTGTATGTACGTACAACCCTGTCACTAGAGGATGGTTGAATTCAGCATGTTGCATGCGTACGCATGCACACAAGCGCAGGCACGCATGCGCGCATGCGGCGGCGAACACGCCCGCGCGCCCGGCCGAACGGACAGACAGAGCTGCACGCCCCGCCTCGCGAGGCTGATTCTGTGTGTTGACAGAGGCCGCATGATCCATTCTGTAGGTCATTGTTTTTTGGCAAGCCGGTGAGCCCTGGATTTAGATCTCAAGAGCATTCGAACCCAGTCAGCACCATCGAAATTGAAATCGAGAGCCTGATCAGATCAGTATAACCTCCACCATAAGACACCAAGTAGTTTTCAAGGAAATCAGAAGGCAAAAACGCAAGAGAAAACCTCGTTTTGAAGTTGCAGCTGGGCTTTTGGCCTCGAATGGTTTCGATGCTTCAGTCAAAGGCCATGGTTTCACCAAGGCCTGCCCATCGGCTCCGAAATTGAAGAGGCGGCACCACAATACGCAGTTTGGATAGCTTCTCTACCCTGCAGATATCATTCCTCAGTGCCTTCGTTTTCGTGACAGAAGGAGAGATTCGATAGTCTCCATTCCTGAAGTTGCATAGGACTCATTGCAAAAGTGTAAGACCTTGATGACAGCCCGTTGAGGTAGGTGAATGTGTGCATGGGCTGGTGTATTTGTTTCAGAGGAGGCGTGAGTTCATCATTGTCCGGGCAGTCTGCATCTGACATTGTCACTCTGAGAGCCAGGCAAAGCAGACCTTCATGACCGCGAATACCGCCGTCTTTTCAGGGACAGCACTCTGTCTCTTCGCACTGAGCTGGGCGTCGAAAGGGCTGTTTGCGTGTGCACAGGTGTAGCGCGGTGCGTCTTATCGGAGTGCAGCTAAACGGAGGCATGCCATGAGATGCAGAGACTAGATGGACCTACTAGGTATTCCGACTGTAGCAGGCAGGAAAAGGGCCCTCAACACAAAAACAAAAAAGAGACTAGATGGATGGGTGCTTCGACCGACCGAGAGATGGGGAGGCATCTGCGTGAGGGAGCTCGTGGCCCACCTCCTGTTTCCCTCAGTTTGGAGTCATTGCAGTGTAGAGCGCGGCACAGTCACAGGTCAGAAGTGGCTTCCATGCGACTCGCTGGCTCGAGGTGTACAGACATTAGCGCGAGGCTTTACAGACCATGCTAACCAGAGCCCATCAACTGGAAAAACCGATGATGCATGCCGCAACCAGAACTGGCCATGACCTGCGGCAATTGAGTGGAAGTGCTGCTACGAGTGAACATTGCAGAACAAGCACTGGGAGAGACAAGAAGGATGCCTTCCGGCCATGTCAGGACCGCCCTCAGAAAGAGAGCCTGAGCACTGCGGCACCTTCCTCATCCCAGAACTCTCCAACAAGAACCCCTGTAAGTCATCGCCTCGAAGGAGCGAGTTTCGGCCTGTGGCCCTCAGGACGGTCTGTACGGGCCTCAAGGGTTTCAGCTTGGGCTAAGGGTGTTCTTGGTCCCTGTAGGGTTTTTTTTTTGGGTGCTGTCGCAAAGGCTTTTTCTCTGACCTGGGTAGGCCAGGCGCTCAATTAACAGCTTCTCAAGCATGCATAGACAGAGTCCGAAGCAAGCCCTCCGCCCTGTCCAGGGTCTTATTCGATTTGTATCTCCACCCACGTGGACAGGATCTAAAAAGAAACCTTTTCTGATTCACACAGGGTTTCTTCTACCTCCATGATCAAACAGCGTTCCCATCAGCGGACAGGGCTTTGAGGGGCCCCACTGCGGCCCGGATCGAGATTCCTTGGGCCCGAAATGTTGAGATCAAAGCCCTCCTAAGCCAACGACAGGTTTTGAAAGGTCGCCTAGAGAATGCCCTCCCCCTGCCAGTTTAGCTGTTACAAAAAACCTTGTGTGGCAAGGCTTCATCCAGACGTGCCGGTATCGCCCAGGTGTTTATGTGCGTATGTGTTCTTTCTGTTGCCTGTTCTTCCTTCAAGCAGCGCCCTTCGAATTCACAGGGTTATGCAGGGTTCGATCACTCTCGCGCCTTTCCCGGGCTTGGGCTTCCGCCCTTGGCGGGCTCCCCGCCGTGTGCGGGCTTCCCGCCCTTCACGGGTTTCCCCCTTCACGGCCTTCCGCTTTCCTACCCTTCGCTGGCACCTGGTTTTCGGGGGCTCCTTTTTTCTCGTGGGCTTCGCGGCATTTGCCCGTCGCGGGCTTCCTGCCCTTCGCGGGCTCCTGCGTTTGGCGGACTTCCTGCCCCTCACGGGCTTCCTGCCCTTTGCCGACTTTCGGCCCTTCACGGCCTCCCTAGTCTCTTTCGAGCGGTTTGCTCCTTGTTCTGAAACTCTCTCGTCCCTTTCGAGCGCTTTGCTTGTTCTGAAATTCTCTACCTATTCGTTTGTGAGCGGCTTGCTCCTTGTTCTTCAATTCTCTAGTCTTTTTCGAGCAATTTGCCCCTTGTTCTCAAAGTCTGTTGTCTCTTTCGCTTGGCTTGCTCCTTGTTCTCGAAGTCTCCAGTCATTCTCTTTCGAGCGGTTTGCTACCTGTTCTCAAGTTCTCCATCTTTTCGCGAGCGGCTGGCTCCTTTTTTTCGGAGCGAATGCTCCTTCTTGTCAAAGTTCTAATTTATTTCGCTTGGTTTGCTTCGTTCTCAATCTCCCGAGTCTCTTTCGAGCGGCTTGCTCTTTTGTTCTCAAAATTTCTTGTGTCTTCTTCGAGCGGCTTGATCCTTGTTCTTAAATTCTGTAGTCTCTTTCGAGCGGTTTGCTCCTTGTTCTGAAATTCTGTAATATCTTTCGAGCGGTTTGCTCCTTGTTTTCAGATTCTCTGGTCTCGTTCGCTTGGTTTGCTCTCTTTTGTCATAGTCGTAAGTTTTTGTTCGAACAATTTGCTCCTCTTCGCTCTTGCCCTAGTCCCTTTCGCTTGGTTTGCTCGTTGTTTTCAAAGTCTTCAGTTTTTGTTCCCTTTCGAGCGCTTTGCTGCTTGTTCTCAAATTCTCTAGTCTCTTTCGAGTGGCTTGCTCCGTGTTCTGTCCTTTTCGAGCGGTTTGCTTCTTTGTCTCGAAATCTCAAGTCGGTTTCGAGCGGTTCGCTCCTTGTTTTCAATCTCTGTAGGTTGTTTCGTTTTTCTCTCGTCTCTTTCGACCGGTTTGCTGGTTGGCCTCAATTTTTTTTAGTCGTGTTCGAGGGGTCTGCTCCTTTTGCTGAAGACCTCCAATTTGTGAAAAACGGTGTGCTCCCTTGTCTCAAACTTTAAGGTTTCTCGCCCATGGTTTGCTCCTTGTGTTCAAACTCTCTACTCGTTTTCCAGCGGTGTGCTCCTTTTGCTCAAAGCCCCTAGTCTCTTTCGAATGGTTTGCTGCTAGTTTTCTCCAACTTTCTAGTCCCCTTCGGACGGTTTGCTTCTTGTTCGCAAAGTGCCTCGTCTCTTTCGAGCGGTTTGCTCCTGGTTCTCAACTTTCCTAGTTCCTCGTTCTTACATTCCCTAGTCTCTTTCGAGGGTGTTTTGGCTCTTTGTTCTCAAATCTCTAGTCTCTTTCGAGCGGCTTGCTCCCTGCGCTCGAGTTCTCTAGTGCCTTTCGAGCGGCTTGCTCCTTCTTCTCAATGTCTCTAGTTTATGCGCTTTGCTCTTTGTTCTCAAGTTGTCTAGTCTCTTTCGAGCGGTTTGCTGCCTGTTCTCAAGTTCTCCAACTTTTCGCGGGGCGGCTTGCTCCTGGTTCTCAATTCTGTAGTCTTGTTCGCGCAGTTTGCTCCTTTCTCTCAAGTTATCCCGTGTTTTTCGAGGAGTTTGCTCCTTGTGTTCTCAGATGTTCTTCTTGTTGTTCGAGCGGTTTGCTCCTTGTTCTCAATCTCGAAAATTCTTTGCGAAATTCTCTAGTCTGTTTCGAGCGGTTTGCTCCTTGTTCTCAAATTCTTTTGTCGTTTTCGAGCGGTCTGCTCTCTTTGCGCAACATTCCAAACCTCTGAAAAGCGGTTGCTCCTTTTCTCAAATTCTCTAGTCTCTTTCGCTTGGTTTGCTCCTTGTGTTCCCAGATTTCATTTTTGTACGTGGCGGAGCGATTTGCTCCTTCTTGTCAAAGTCCTAGTTTCTTTCGCTTGGTTTGCTGTTTGTTCTCAAATTCCCGAGTTTGTTTCGAGCGGTTTGCTCTTTGATCCCAAACTTTCTAGTCTCTTTCCAGCGGTTTGGTCCTCGTTCTCAAATTCTCTATTGTCTTTGCAGCGGTTTGCTCTTTTTCTCAAATTCGAGGGTCTCTTTCGAGCGGTGTTCTCGTTGTTCTCAAATTCTCTAGTCTCTTTCGAGCGGTTTGCTCCTTGTTCTGAAATTCTGTAATCTCTTTGTAGCGGTTTTCTCCTTGGCCTCAAAGTCTTTAGTCTCTTTCGAACGGTTTGCTCCTTGCTTTCAGATTCTTCATTTTTGTTCGAGCAAATTGCTCCGGTTCTTCCCTTTCGAGCGGTTTGCTCCTTGTTCTCAACTCTCTAGTCTCTTTCACTTGGTTTGCTCCTTGTTCTCAAATTCTCTAGTCTTTTTCGAGCGGCTTGCTCTGTTTTCTGTTCCTTTCGAGCGGTTTGCTTCTTTGTTTCAAAAGTCAACCCTCTTTTGAACGACTTGCTCCTTGCGTTCAAAATAAATGCTTCTTTGGACAAGTCTCTTGTGTCTTTCGAGCGGGTTGCTCCCTTGTTTTCAATCTCTAAAATTCCTTGCGAAATTCTCTAGTGTGTTTCGAGCGGTTTGCTCCTTGTTCTCAAAGTCTTTGGTCGTTTTCGAGCGGTCTGCTCTCTTTGCTCAAATTCTCCAACCTCTGAAAAGCGGTTTGCTCCTTTTCTCAAGTTCTCTAGTCTCTTCGATTGGTTTGCTCCTTGTGTTCCTAGATTTCCTTTTTGTTCGTGGCGGAGCGATGTGCTCTTTCTGGTCAAAGTCCTAGTTTCTTTCGCTTGGTTTGCTCCTTGTTCTGAAATTCTCTAGTCTCTTTCGAGCGGCTTGCTCCTTGTTCTCAAATTCATTAGTACCTTCGGAGTGGTTTGCTCGTTGTTATCAACTTCTCTAGTCTGTGGGGGGGGCTCCCTGTTCTCAAAAGCCCTAGTCTGTTTCAAGCGGTTTGCGGTTTGCTCCATTGCTTCGAAACCTCAAGCCTCTTGTGTTCTCAATTTCGCTAGTCTCTCTCGGGCGGTTTTCTCCTGGTTCTGCGATTCTCTAGTCTCTTTCGGGTGGTTTGCTCCTTGTTCTCAAATTCTCTAGTCCCTGTCGAGGTTGCGAGCAATTTGCTTCTTTGGATCAAACGATCTAGTAATCCAAGCTCTTTCCAGCGGCTGGCTCCTCGTTCTCAAATTCTCCAGTCTCTTTCGAACGGTTTGCCCCTTGATCTCAAATTATCTACTCTCTTTTGAGCTGTTTGCTTCTCGTGTTGTCAAGATTTCGAGTCGTTTTGGAGCAGTGGTCTCTGTGTTCTCATTCTTTAGTTTCTTTCGTGCGGAATTCTCTAGTCGTTTCGAGCGGCTTGCTCCTTGTTCTCAAATTCTCTAGTCTCTTTCGAGGCGCTCACTCCTCGTTCTCCAATTCACTAGTCTCTTTCGAGCGGTTGCTCCTTGCTCTCAAAGTCTCTAGTCTCCTTCGAGTGGTTTGTTCCCCGTTCTCAATTTTTCCACATAGTCCCTCTCGAGCGGCTTGCTCCTTGTTCTTGGTACCGTTTTGTTCTTTCTCTGGTCTCTTTCGAGCGGTCAGCTCCTTGTTTCCTTGTTTTCAAATTCCAATGTTTTTTTCGAGCGGTTTGCTCCTTTTTCTTAAACTGTCTGGCCCTTGTCGAGCGGTTTGCTCCTTGTTCACAAAATCTCTAGTCTCTTTCGAGCCGCTTGATCCCGTGTTCTCAACTTCTCCAATCTCTTTCGAGGGTTAGCTGCTTGGTCTTAAATTCTGTATCTTTTTTCTTCCCTGCCCTTTTCCTGCTGTCTTCTCCGCTTCCCTGCTCCCTTCCTTGTTTCCCTCTTTCCCTGTCTCTCTGTCACTCTGTCTGTATGTCGCTCTGTCTCTCTGTTTTTCTTCTCATTTCTCTCACCTGTGGTTTCCCTCGTCCGGCTTGGTTTCCCTCCGTCTCTCGTTTTGTCTCTTTCTCTCTCTATCTCTCTCTCTCTCTCTCTCTGTCTCTTTCTCTCTCTCTCTCTCTCTCTCTCTCTCTCTCTGTCTTTCCCTCTGTCGCCCTCTCTTTCTTTCAAGTTACTTCTGTGTCCCTGTCTTTCTGTCTCTCCGTCTCTCTGTTCTTCTGTCTCTTTATTCTTTTGTTCCTTCGGCTTTAGACATCCAAGCCCATGGCGCGAAAAAAGCCCTCTACGGCCGACTAAATTGTTGCTTGCCTCGTTAAAGATCCCCCAAACCCAGGGCGCGAAAAAAGCTTCGTAGGGCTGGTTAGGTTGTTTTTGTTTGCCTCCTTAGATTTTTTCTTCTTCCTGCCCTAGACCCCAAACCCTGAGGATCTGAACAGCGCGCGAAAAAAACACCCCAAGCGAGAAAGTGAGCATAAGAGAGCCTTTTCGGGGTGAGAAAAAAAGCCCCGCCCGTTTAAGCTCGGAGTTGTAACAAAAAACCAGCATTGCACTGCTTCGTGCTGTCAGCAAAACGAAGCAGTGGCTATTGCTGCTATACTTCCGTGTCATAGATCTGGAGCGCAGCTTGGCTGCTGATGGGGGCAAGTGCTTAGCATGTGAAAGGTTAATTATCCATGAGCAGAAGGTAGCGCCCTGCCTTTGACACTTCCAGGCTTCGTTTGCAGCGGCGAGGCGCTGGTGCATGAGGGTCCTACTACACCAGCGTACCCTTTGTTCAGATAAGCGAGGTTCACAATTTGCCATGGCGTTCGGGGATTCTGCAGCTCACAAGAGTTGGTTAAACCGTTAGGGCAGGGAACATCCGTGGTGCGGTGAGGCCCGAAAGCCGACGAGCTACGTCCACACAGGTGCGGATAGGTTGTCTGTGCCCCGGTCTGTGACACATGTAAAAAACACACATCAGAGATGTACTTCCAAGACTGGAGTGACATGACGGTTGAGCCCCCTGCTGTCTTGTGCAGGTTGGCTGTGCTGATCCGCAGGCCCCATGCGTTGCTTCGTGCAGAACGAACACTTGAAAGACATGATCACGGTCAAGAGTCAAAGCTGCTTTCTACCTCGCACCTTGTGGAGCCTTTGTCTGTAGTCTCATGGACACGGCACTACTGCTCAACACAACCGACTGCCCACAGAGTTGGCGTCCTTCAGGCTCCAGCATGGGCGCAGCCACTTGTGGTCGGTCAGCGGCACTCTCGGTTGGCGGTGCCTTCTGAGTCTGGCAGAGTTGCGTTGTAGCCGGCAGTGCACGCAGACATGTTGTTGGGTTCGTTGAGGTGGACGGGTAAGGCAGATCTGGTTTTGCTTGTCAGGCCTCTGAGACACGAAGACTGACATGATTTTGTTCGGTCGGACCGGAACTGAAACGTGCGAATCTGCTCATCTTTCCAGACGTCGTTCCACACTCGATTGGGCACTGCAGACCTGTCTGCTGTACTTTCTTACTGCCCAGGGGTGGCAGTTCTGTCGGCACCTCGAAGTGCTTCTGTGCTTTGGACTGTTTCTGCGAGCAGTGGGGCTGGCCGCCGTCAGAGCTTCTGCACGCACCCACAGGCAGAGGAAAGGGGGGTCTCTGGGCGGAGGCAGAACCCCGGCCAACAGCGCCAACAAACTGCAGCCACAGTTGATGCACCCGTTCCTTGAGGCATTCAGCGGATTTCGAGACCGAATGAGGTGGAGATCTTCGGGGGTGAGACTTGCGCAGAGAGACCGGCCCGAACGCGTGTTTTTTGAGCCTCGGTGCACTTTTCAATCAAGCTATGTAGGGGACAAGCTGCCTAGAGGCGGCGAAGATATCTACATCTGCTTGCATTACAAGTATGTAGAGGCTTATGGCTGGCCATGAGCAGTAGTGCGTGGCTCATTCCAGGTGCACGCTCGGCGTGAATGTCCGCGAGAAGAACCGCTCTCGGTTGGTTCTCAAGGCCAGACATATGGCTGCCGAGCTTGAAACATGTGGCCGTTGCTGTTTCCCCGTTCGGGTGGTGCGGGCCTCTAAAAGCCCTGAAGCCCTAAAACAGGCGTTATAGCGAAAATGAAACCTCCTGATTCTCATGTCATAATAAAGTAAGCCAAACCAACACCCAATAGATACACAGAGCACGAACTCCGAAAAAGACCTTGCTTTAATCGTGAGGCCACGGATGCCCGGAGCGAGGTGCTTCGCTCTGAAGATCTCAAGCGACTCCTGGCGGAGGCCGGAGAAAGGGGCTCAAGTGCAGAGTTCCGGTCATCTCGACTCGAGAGAGGTGTTTCGCCATGTTCCCCAGCGTGAAAGCTGTGATGACCAGTTCAACCCAAAGTCATTTGAACCTGTGTTTGGGTTGCTGCTGCAGCACCAAACAGGCTGCTTGACACGTCCGCATGTGTGCACTTTCGCAGGTCTACGACTCCAAGGACACGAGGTCAGAGCATTTTGTGGCTGCCGCATCGTCATGGCGAGCCGTCTACTCTCTTGCAGGTGGGTTCTCCAGCGACTGCAAGAGCAGCCGGTGCAAAACAACACCATGGTGGCCTTCAAGACCTTAGTGGCCGGGTGCTCGTGGACGCTCACCGACTCACCGCCTTCTGCTTCACTGATGACACGGCAGGTGCTTCACCGCATCCTTCAATGTTCGCCACCGCAGGCGGGGTGAAAGTTGCAGCACCTTGGAGTTCACATTCGCCAGCCCAAGCCTGGGAGTCAGCAATGCTGCCGGACATACCGAAGCCTGGTCCCATGTGTCTTCTAACTCCTTTCGAGAGGCTTGCGATCCTCTTGTTCAACTGCTCCGGTCTGTGCCGATCTTGCCGAAATTTCGCAGTCCCGCTGGTTCGGTCTGCTCCTCGAGCGGTTTGCTCCTTTTCCCAAACGATTGTCGAGTGTCTTCCACCTCCTTCGAGTGCATTGCTCCTCCTTCACATTCGCCAGGCTGTTTCGAGCGGCTTGTTCCATTCTTTCACATGCTGCAGACCCTTTCGGGGGATCAGAACATGGAGAAAGCCATTCCGAAAGGAGCCAACCACTCAAAAGGGACGAGAGAAATTGAGAATCATGGCAAGCCGCTCCTGTTCGGATTGAACGAATTTGAGAATGGAATGCAAAAACCGGTAGAAGCAGAGTGTTAACACGTTGAGAGAGAGGAGCGAACGGCTTCAGCCCCAGTCAGGCGGGTTGTTCTCCCTCTTCGGCTTTTCTGATGGAGCTTCTCCTGTTTCGCGTCAAGTGCCAGGTTGTCTTTCGAGCTGTTTGTTCAAGTTCCTGAACTGCCAGTCCCTTTCAAGCGACTCGCTCTCTCCCATTCGTCAAACGTTCGTTTAATCTCTTTCGAGCATTCTCATGATCATGAGATTCTTTCGGAGCCTCCACATCCCGCTCGCAACCTGCCCGCATCCCGCTCCCGAACCTGCAAGCTTTTTCGGGACCGGCAACCAGAATGCCTCTGTTGGGAAAAGCGTGCACCCCGAAACTGGCATGTGGAGATCGGTTGCGCTGCAGGCCGCAGATCTGACAAGGCCGGGAGAGCTTTCCATAGCTGACATGGACGATCTTGTTCACTTGCGCTTGTCGGCCGTGAAGGTCCAGCGCTTTGCTGGAGTCCATTATCGCAGCTTGGAGCCAGGCCTGAAACTGACAAATCAGCGCAAATCGGACATGCGGCCTATTGCAGCCTGGAAGAGGCAGCCAGCGACGGACACGGCACACAGGCAAGCCGTTCCATCGGTTCAACAGGTATGAATCGAAGTCTATGCCGGACTGTGGTGCTGTGATGAGCCATGCGATGTACCCTTAAGGTTAAGTTGTTGTCGGGAGCATTTGGCCATGAACACAGTCCATCTGCGACCTATCAGGGGGACCCCGGAGTCACTTAAGGGTAGATTGCAGGGGACTCTCTCTCTCTCGCTCTCTCTCCATCTCTGTCGTTCTCTCTCTCTCTCTCTCTCTCTCTGAGGATTGCCCCAGCATCCGAAACCTTACGACTGCACGAGCGAGCGCGTGGATGGAATTCGTTTCCCAGACGTGTTCCCTTCCTAAGACTCTCAGGACTGAAGGGGCTGCAGCCAGTAGGAGCCGCTGGAACGTAGGACTGAAGGCACTGCCCTGCAAGTCCCTAGGGTGCAGGGACCGCACGGGAACTGCAGGCTTGAGTCGAGCAACCGCAGGAAATAGGACTGCAGAGTGTGTGGTCTGCCACATGAGGGGTTTTCAAAGAAGCACTGAGGAATACAAAGACGAAACGTATGGCCCCGGATATGTAAATGTTCCTAGTTAACATTCAGGGGGAGGAGGATTCAATGGTAGGGGAAAGCCATAGTTTGCACTGGGTAGACATCACCCGGCCGCTTTGGTCATGTCTCTGCTGGATTGCCAGTGATGCCAGAAAGTCTTGGCAATGGTGGAACAGCCACCAACATGCATGCTGCCTTGTGATGAGGTCATTGCATCGTTTCGTGTGAGAAGCTTGCATCATCATTGCAGTTCTTGTATCCCTGTGCAGAGGCATGTCACGGCATCCAGGCCACCAGGGGCGGGTCGGTTGACGGAGGTCATGAACACGTGAGCGGCAGTTCAAGGCCGTTAGACATGATCTGTCCCGAAGTGACGCAGGTGGTGATCGACTATGCGCAGATGTTGCAAAATAAGCTAGAGCTCATGAACAAGGATTCTGGTGGCGCACCCGGCAAGCTTTGTGACACCTGCTGCTCTGAGATTGGCCAGGGCTTTGCATCCAGTGTTCCTCAGCTTTCTTCGCAAGCTCAGCTGGGGGAGGAAAGGGGTGCTTTCAACCCAGGCTGCGGCTACTTCACGGGAAATTTCTGCTTCAGCCTCTCGGCTTCACTCTTCAGTGCAGAGCCACGGATGCGGAACACCTCTCTGGGGGTTCTTCGTCTTGCACACCATTTCTGGACACAGTTTATAAGTATGCGGGGCTGTGTCACTTCGCACGACAGTGCAGCTCCTCTCAGGCCGTAGCATGGCCGAACCTTGCGACCTCCTGCAGGCACAAAAGGTCGACTCTCGATCTCCGCATCCTTCACACGAAGCCTGGTGCAAGCGCTCAGCTGCTCTCCGCTCTCGCTTTGCCGCGAGGCCTTGGCACTTTTGCTCTCGCTGGCAGAGAAGCTGATGCCCCTGGCGCTCGAGCTCATGCAGGAGCAGGCCAAGTAGACTTGTCCGCACTTCCCTGCCTTGAGCCGGAAGGACCAAAAGGATTCCAAAATCCCTGAGCTTAATGCAAAGTCACCAGTTCGGACCAAACCCAGAAACCATCGAAAGTGTTTGAACAACTGCGAGTCTACGAGCGCGTGGGTTTGCAAAATGAAAGGTGTGGCATAGCTTCGCCAGCAGGAACTGGCAAGCGATACCGTGGACCGTCACAGAGTTGAATCAAGAACGCTCGTAAAAAGAACAGAGGCACAACAGAACACTTAGTCCTACTGTAGAAGCGTGACTTCCGCACCCTGATCACTCCACCCGATATCCCAACCCTAAACCTGAAAGCCTAAATCCGAAGCCTTAATCCCCTAAACCGAAAACCGTTCAGGACTGGATCTCTCCAGAGCAGTCACCCTTTGGCCGTTTGTATCTTGGAGCCGCAACCTCATGTTGCCGAGGGTGTTCATGCATTGGGCACGCAAGTTCAAACATCATGTAGGCATTTTTGTGTTACGTGTGACTATGGAGTTCCCTTCCGGCTCCAAGGCTTGTGCACTGCTTTCCTGTCGAGGGGTGATCATCGCCTCCTGTCATCAGCCCTGTTCCTGTGTGAGTGATGCAGAGGCCGTTCCAACGTTGCTGGACGAGGTGGGGCAGCAGCCTTGCTTCATGTGACGTAAGACATGAAGCCTCTGCGGCTTTTGCAGATAGTGTGACGAGCAATTTCATCCAACAACATCACTAGCGCTGGGGCGTGGGTGGACAGTTGGTAAGAGCGAGTTGAGTAGTGGTGCGGAAAGTGAAAGGGAGGCACATCGCCATGTAAACATTTGTAGACACCGGTGTTCGGTTGAAGTCTCAGTTGGAGCGAAGGCCTTCCGCCTCCTTAGCCTCCTTCGGCGGAGATGCACTGTAAATCTGGGTAACTCTAAGTCGACTTTTTTCCGAAACTCCGATGCACAAAATATCTTGCATCGCTTAAAGGTTCGCATCATGCCCAACTTGCCTTCTGGTGTTCGGCCATCTTGTCTTCGGGGAAACATGGCGCTGCGTGCGTTGAGGCATGGCAGCTTCTATGTGCAGTCTCGGTCACTTGAGCGGCACTGGTTTGATGGCATTGTTTTGTTTCGAACGCGTGCGCCGGAGAGTTGCCTCCGAGGTGTTCGTGCGGGACTTGTTGTGGCAGGCGGGGCTGTAATTGTGCGGACGAACCTGTCCACTTGCGAAGTTCACAGGGCCATGGCATGATGCCTCCTACCCGCCTCTGGTGTTGCCACATCAACATCACGCCCGTCTGTTGAGCCTGGCAAGTCGCGCTCTCAGGTCCACGCTGCTGCGAAGTTTCTTTGCACCAGGCGGGCTCTTAAGGTCCTTTCATGCATGCTTCGCAGAGGCAATGGATCAGGTCGGAGACTCGCAAGCGGAACGAGGGAAATAGTGTGATACGAAGCTCCCTAGCAACTAATTACTTGGTGCGCAGTTGCTATTTACGCGTGGCACGAGGGCGTCATGTCGACCATGCAGAGCATCCAGAAAACATGGGCAGGTGTAGGGTTTTCGGGACTCAACAACGTTGCTTCTGGTCGTGGTCCGCGGAACGTTTTTAACCTAGGCGGAATCAATGCCCCCCTCACAAAGCCAGAACCCCTGAAATGCCCGGTCGGAAGGAAGCCATAAGTGCGCCCAGCAAGCAACACGTCCGAAGCTACCCGCAGTAAGCATCGTAAATAACAATCCGGAAGTACAACTGGACAATTGCAAGCGCCTGAAAAAACAAACGCAGACGCAGAGTCCACGCGCCGTAAACACAGGAGCCTCACACCCGCAGAAACACCGGGTCGAAACGCAGGAAAGTGCAGCAAACCGCACATGCCAGTACCAAGCGCATTCCAACTACTTGTACTATTCTGGGCCGTAGGACCTAGGAAGCAAGTCCTGCACTTCATGGGAACATCAACCAAGCACCAGCCGGAACCCACAACAGGGAGGAGGCGCGGCAACGCCAAAACCCTGGACCTCCTTGGTCCGGCGCCCCAACCTTGCAGTGTCTTTATGATGTGTAGGTCCGGTGGGATCTCTGTCTCTCTCCTTCTGGCTCTGCTGCTCGTTGGCATGGCACCTGTGTCAGCCAGAGATGGACCACGGACTTTTGAGACGTACTGAGGCTGGAGCTCGCAATGCACCTCCTGCAAGCGCAGCAGGGGATCCTAGCACCACTTGGTCTATCCGGTTAGTTTCCAGAAGTATAGCTTCAATGTAGCTGAGTGTTGATCGTGACCGACAAGTCTAAGCCGGACCCGAGGCCTCGCTTCGTGCGGTTCCACAGCTCCATGTGCGACTTTGTGGCCCTCTGCGCTGCGGGCCACACTTACGGTAGCAAGGGGCGGGCTGCCTATTTAGGGATGTTTGACATCGAGCGACAAACTTTCTCTTATGCATCTTCTTCCCAGTGCATTGCTCCCAACTTGAGGTAAAGGAGCCGAATTCAGGCGTTCTAGATGATGGCAGAATCGGGAGCAGATGAAGCAGCAGATGCGAAAAGCAAGCCAGGCCACCAATTGAGATGTGCAGGGTACGCTGAGCTCGCCCCGTGCGGCTCTTATCGCTAGTTGTGGCGTTGTCCCTGCGTCATTCTGAAAGGCCAGAGCAGAATGAGGAAAAAGGCAGACATCAACCTAGAGCTGCATTATGCGGCACCTTAGAGAACATAGAGATGGCGAGCCCACGGCTCGTCGTTTGATCATGGGGTTGGCATGCTGCTCGTTTACTTCTCGAATCGGAAGCACGAACAATTTAATACTTAAAACATCAGACGCGACGTGGCGATGAGGCCTTACAGCATCCCTGCGGTGCCCCAGGCCAGTAGTCGGTTCAGCCGCAGATTTGAGTGGCGGCTGCGGCTGCAGGTTGCGAATCGAGATATTTAGCCATAATCTGCGAGCTCGGAATTCTTTTGGGATCTCTTGGGGATGTGCTCTTCGTGGCTGTATGTATGGCCTTTAAAGTTTTGCCGGCATGAAATTGCCTGTACAGGCTTTGCTGAACCTCTTCGCAGACTTCGAAGAGCTCGTAAAGGGCCACTGCACGGGGCAAAGTTCGTGGATGTGTCCACGGGATGTCGTTTCTTCCACTATGCCCTTGCTGCGGATGAGGGACTTTAGCATACCATTATATTGGCAAAGCATGTGTGGCAAATGCTTTGGGCTCCACGTATAAGGTAAGTAGGTGGAATACGTAACGACTGCAAGAGACCCCGAGGTGCTGAGCGGGGAACTCCGCTGCCCGAAGCGCCGAAGCCCACGCCACTCGCCTTTTAGCAAGCATGGCAATACCAGGTAAAAGAGCAAATAGAAAGATACGATGCCTGAGTCCTTGATGGTCTTCCTCCTGCCCAGAGATGCCGAAAATGATTGAGTCGGATCTGACAGACAGGCTAGTGACAGTGAGCCACGCAGGAAGATCGCATCCTCAAGGAGCTCCAGCAAGTCCTCCGAAGCTTCCAAGGCCAGTCGCTTGCTCTTGGCTTAGGCTGGTCGAGGCAAGGCAGGAATCCGCGCGGCTCGTGTGACGTCATCGGTTTGTTCTAAATAGAACCTGAGAAGGCAACAGGCAGCACGGACAACATCAGCCAGTGCCCAAGACGCGGGAGCGACCAGGGCAGTGTCTGGATCACACAAGGACAATCCTTCCGGAGACGCCAGAAACATTGCCGACTTCCGGTTGGATGTTGAGCCTTCTCGAATCCAAGGCACCGTATCCACTGCTGCCGGCAGCACCGTCGCTCCCGAAACAGGCTAGGATGGCCGGCAGTGGCGACATCATCGCACACGCCGCAGCTTAAGTTTGCTGCTTGCACCACTAGTAAATGAAGCGCAAACTAGATTCTCTCGGCCTTTCATGTTGTGGGGTTTGATTCGGTGCAAGGCAGTGAAAGGTACAGCCGTTCCCGCGAGGTGGATCGACCTGGTATCCGTCTGCGCGTGTCATGGATGCCCTCCGAACCGTGGATAGCCGGGTGCTTGGCAGCTGAAGCCATCAAGGCTTCCGGTTTATGCGTCTAGGGCGCGTGGTTTCAGGACCGTGCCTTTTGGCCCGGTTCCACAAGAAAGCTTCTCCCGGTGATTGTGCAAAGTTTCCGCCAATTCTTTGCTCCTTTTTGCAAGGCCTCCAGCGGCCCGGACCCCGGTTTGGCCACAGAATGCCAGACTGCGTGGTCCATCCATGACAACTATCTCGCTCTCTCTCTCTCTCTCTCTTGCTTGTCCGCATTGCAGACTCGGCATGATGCAGACATCTGCGGACGGAGTCGTCCAGTGTCGGGTGCACCTTTACAACCCCTGCTTGCCCACCCCAGGTCACCGTTGCTTGCTGAAGAGGAAAGCCCAGGTCTCGCCGCAGGGAAAAGGGCAGCTTTTGGACATGCGATCTCAGAGACGGTTTGGTCCAGCACATGCAGACTCCGATGAGAACGGAAGACACAGCACAGGCATTGATTCGGCTGTGCCTACTTGACGAGGCGAGGATCCGAAGGATCATGGCTATGCTGGAAGCCCGGCGCTACAAGCGAGACCACGCACAGAAGGTGGTGGAAAGAGACTAAAGCTTCCGTCAGAGAACTGTGGATTTCTTGGTGCAGGATGCTTGAGTCATAGAAAAGGCTGTCCAGCTTCGATGATGCAGGGCATGCCGCTGATCGTGGCATTGCACCAAAGCACGATACATCACCTCAGGGTGAACTGCCCTCTCGCCGCACTAGAGCCTTGAACTGACATTCATCCAAACTGAGGCTCTCCTTGACAGCAGCAGTGGCGAGCGGCCGGCCCTCGAGCAGGCGACACAAAGAGTTCTCCAAAAAGATGTGTGCCACTGTCTGGAGACTTTGCATGACCGTGTCAAGCTGGTACTTGTACATGTCGATACTGGCATGGCCGACATTGGGTAAAAAGTTAGGCACCAGAAACCCTCATGCAGGTGATCCGAGCCGTCAGCACGGCATTAGGATTGCCTGGTCTTCTGCAGGAAAAGCTGCATACACCGGCCGAGCCGTCGGGTGAGGCTCCGGCTGCCCGATGTAGCAAATCTGCTGAACTTTGGATGCTCTGGCTCCTCTCAGTTTTGAACGTATCGATGCAGTCAAATGCTGTATAGGCGAAGGTGTGTACGAGCTGTTCGTTGGTCTTGAGTTTGATGGTTCGATTCGTAGCGACGCGGCGCCACTGCATTGGTCTCTCTGTTGGATGCTGTTTCAACTCTTCGGTTGTTAGAGTCAGCTGCGTTTGAGAGTTTCCCTTCCGCGGGAGGCTGCAACTCGGCCTTCTCGTCTGTAAGCGCAGGTTGCGGAGGCTGCGCCCGGACAATGCGATGGTGCAGGCTCCGCCTACCGTTGTCCTCCCCATGATCGAGGCTTATACGCAGTGCCCGTATTCGTGCTAAGGCCGCTGCCCTCTGCGGCGCAGATCCGACCGTAGGCAGAAACGCTTGGAAACCTTTGGTTCCTGTGTGAGATCAATCTGCTTTTCTAAACCCCATAACACTAAGGCAGAGGGGACACGGGCAGGGGGGAACAGGGCCGATCAAGAGCGAAACTATCAGACCGACGTGGAGGAGGAAGATCTATCAAGGCATTTCTGTGCAGCCTCAACGGCCTCAGGCAGATTCCAGAATCCGCAAACCCAAATGCCCTAAAAACCCCGAGCCTCAAACTTTAAAGCCCTAAATCCCAAACCCCTGAAGCCACATCTAAACGGTTGCTACTTGGAGGGCCGAGCACTCCGCTGCTAAAGGCCAGCTTGGTCTTCGAGGCAATGCGTGAGCATTTTTTCACTTGAGGATTTCAGGTAGGTGTTTAGGATTAGAGAGTTTATGGTTTCGGGATTAGGGACTTTAGGAGTTCAATGTTTCAGGGGTTTG